>JAUELU010000018.1:2046207-2059430 GCA_032357145.1 Evasterias troschelii
CCAAAGACATAGTATCATTTGAACTACTAGAACACAAGATACTAGTATCAAACACAAAACTATAAATCAAAGCTACTTGGTGTGTTTAGCTGATAAACAAAGTTCTAAAAATGTCTCCAAATGTAATGTCCATGACGTGGAATTGCCCAAAACAAAACAAAACATAGATGATTAGAATCCAAACTATTCATCGTTCACAAAATTTACACAGGGTCAATATTGAATGTTAGCAAAGACGAAACTCACTGGAAAACGGTGCTGCTCCCCCAAGTGAGACAGCACACAATTCGGAGCTATAAAATTATATAGCTAGATGCATGCATGGGTGGTCACTATGGGGTGTTTGATAATGAACATGGTACATGTAGGAGGCACTTTACCAGATAGGAACCAGTGGTTATTTACAGTACAGTCGACTCTTGTTGTGAAGATTGCTGGGACTGGCTAAATATACAGGAACGTTGTTTACAAGAGGACAGGAAAACAAATAAACACAGCAGAAATGAGATTTCAGGACATCAGAAATGTACTTTTTATTTATAAGTAGAACCTCGTTATAAGTTTACATTGCATTTTATAACGAGGGCTGACTTCAGGCCTGGAATTTCATCCTTGAGAGGACAAGGCCATTTTAATTTTGCAAAGGGCACTTCCATTGGAAAAAGGGAAAGTCTGTTGGAGACTTTTGAAGGGGCACCAAGGTCAAGACCAGGGCAATGGAGGCCATGGCCTCCATGTTATTTCAGGCCTGTGACTGTGTACATTACTGTGCACAGAGGGAACCATGGAGAACATAATGTGATCGATGGTGATTTGACTGGATGGGAGTTTGCGGTTATGAATATGTTGCATGCTTGAACGGGCACTATAATGGATAGGAGCTTTTTAGTAATGAACCTGTGTAAAACTGACAGGTGTATGGATGACTGAACAGACACTGCTGAGATTAGTATTAGACACAACTAAGGGTCTTTTAATAGCTGAACAGTGCAATGCCTCCAAACATCCAGGCAAAATTATGTGCACACAACAGGGTTCTTTTGCAGCATTTTCCAATACTCTCGAAGATCTGGGGCCGATTTCACAAAGAGCTAAGATTGAGAATTAATCTGAATTACTAAGCAAAGTGTGATGTCCTGATGTAAGTCACTATGGCAATAATGACAACTCATCTCTTAGTGCTTTGTGAAATCGAGCCCTCGCCCATGTACATGTGTAAATTATTCAACATTTCTATTTTTGTAAAGTATGTCAACTTTGGATGAGATTCAATTTCATTGAACATTCGATACCTTTTTCAAAGATCACTTTCAATGTTGGCATCAATGTTTTTAAAAAACACAAAAATATTATTGTTTAACCTTCCTACATGTACAGAATGTACATGTACATGTACAATGCTGCCAATTCAATTATCATCCGCCATGCTTCTGAATACAAACCATGCCAGAGAGCAGTTTGATATAATGTGGTGAATGCAAGTATATGTACAAAGTCAACCCTCCTACTATCTGACCATTTAACATCATCCCCTGCGATTTTGATTGACAGACAAAACTACACCAGTCTGCAATGTGATTCATGTGATGAATGCATACATGTACACTGTACACTGTCAACACTCCGACTCTCTAAATCATTCAATATCGTCCACTCTGGGCTTGAATGACAGACAAAACTACACCAGCCTCATATGATATCATGACATGAATGTATTCACAGTACACAGTCAACCCTCCTACCATCTGACCATTCAATTTAATCCACTGTGGTTTTGAATGACAAACTACATGCAAGCCAGCCTGCAATATGATATCATGACATGAATGCATACACGGTACACAGTCAACCCTCCTACCATCTGACCATTCAAAACCATCCACTGTGCTTTTGAACATCAGACATTAATACACCAGTTTGCAATGTGATGTCATGTGGTGAATGCATTCACAGTACACAATCAACCCTCCTACTGACTGACCATTCTAAATCGATGTAGTTTTGAATGACAAAATACTTCAGCCTGCAATACATGTATGTCATGCAATGAATGCATGACATTATACACATCATATGGACTTTCTGTGCACAGTATGTACATAACTTACAAGCACAGAAACCTAGATACAGTTGAACAATTTGTATGGCTGTTCTAGAGTCAACTTACAGGCAAACAGGGCCAAGGTCAATGAGTTTAACTGGTACTCATGTTCAGAAACATGTGTTGGGTACCAGGCAATATCGGCCTCTAGTCGACAAATGGTCCTTGTGCGAACGCAGCCCAGTAGGCCTATGTCATGAAAAGTAGAAGGATTATAATGACTTAATATTTCTTGTGCATTCCTGTATGGGATAACAAATACAAATTCCTTTACTAATTTCAAAACTGTTTTTTTGCAATAAGGCAGCAGAATATTGCGTTTCAAACAATATCCTAATATATTACTGATGAATACAGAGTAATTAGTAAAGCTGTGATCGAGACAGTACATGTTAACTGGCTGGTAATTCATGTACTTAACAATGTAAACACAACGCTTAATCTCACAATACTTTAATTGTCTTAATTAACCCCTTCAATTTAGATCATTAGATTGTATTGTACAAGTAGCCACTCCTCATCACAATGAGTACATGTACATGATGTATGTGTGCAAGAGAAATACACACAGGTTTCTCTATTACATGTACATTGTTAATTAAAAATGTAACAACCTGCAAGACACAATAATACTAGACTTGGCCCCTGGGAATGCATTGTATGCTGGCTAGACAAGCTTCAGTCCACTGAGCATTATCACACTAGCTAATTTTCACAGGCGACGTGGGCCCAATTCGATAAGGCTGTTTAAAGCAAAGAGTACTACTTAAGACTTTTACATGTACATGTAGTTACTAAGCAAGTATAAGTGGGGAACCAGTTGCAAGTAATTTACATACATGTAGTACTTTAGATGGTAACTAAATAAGTACGATGATATTTGCTAATTTTCTAAAGCAATGACAACAGCATCTGGTGTAGGCCTACAGGTGAATAAGAAACACAAAAGGGGGCAACTTAGATAAATACAATATCTATGCTTAAGAGTCATACTGCAGTTCTCTAGTAACCATTTCTGGTAAGCAATAATGTGCTCAGCAAATTGTCGCGCCTACCTGCTTTACAAAGTAGACCGCTTGTTTGTTCGCAGACAGTTTATATTTCTCCATTGTTAGGCCTGAATGCATTTTAAAAGCATCCCAGGTAATGTTGGCACACCAATGTTACCCTCTGCACCTAGCCAGGCATTATCTCTTGTCTGCTAGTCATGCCATGGTTGAGCTCCACATGGAAAATAGATAACGTGCTCAGTGGAGCTAGTGATCCTTAGAGTCAATAGAAGATGCTGTATTTAGGGTGTTAAGCAGTCACATGGTACATGTAGGATGCCATGGGGATAGACAGGATCCACCCACAGATAATTCATTGTACACATTCACCACTATACTACCAGGTGTATTGTACAACGTACAGGTTTGTTTTAAAAGCTAAGGCCGTTTCATCACATTTTAACTATATTAAATAATGAAACATACAATATAGGCGGGTTGCCCTTAACAAATCCCTTAGTGGCTGACAGCATGTACGTACATGTACAGCCACCACTTTGAACATAGACACAATCATGTGTCTATGGATATTGGCTACGGCTACAACAGATCAATGAGTGTACTGTTAGACCATGTCGGAATTAGAAGCTAAGGCTGTATCTAGAATGCCCTTGCAACACCCTTAGTAACGGTCGTAGCCATAGCTGCAGCCACCACATTGAACATAGACACAGTCTTGTGTTTATGGCTATTGGCTACGGCTACAATAGATTACCAAGTGTTAGGCCATGTCTGAATTACCGGCTATGGTTACAGCTTAGCTGGATTACCGCATCATGCGTTGAAGTACACCCTTAGCGACACCCTTATCAACAGCCATAGCCAAAGCCGCATCCGCCAATTCGTATACAGCCTCAAAACTGTCTATTCTTACTGTATAAATCTGTTTTTTTATCAAATATTGCACAAGGGACTATTTGCTTCCAGTGTGTACTTTGTATTATTTTTTACCTCCATGGCACAGCGTATTTGTTTCAGGTACATGTAATGAGGTGAAAGGTCATTCATTTAAATCAATGAGTATACATGAATACATAATGAATCCATGACTACACCCCAATGTCTTTCATAAAGACACAAACACTTTACCATTTCACCCATTGTACGCTGTACACTGTATACCATGTATTGTACCTTCATGAATGAATGAATGGTGATAAACAGAGGAATTTTTCACGCTTCAGACCTCTTCATAAACAAAATCATAAATCAAGTGTTTTTTTTCTTTTTGCTCAGAAATGCAGGCTTTCTATTGTCAGTGTAAATATGAAAAACATAACTAAATATTGGTTCCAGATATTCTATTGTGCTTTTTTATGACAAAGGGGTTTGGTGATTTTATGAACAGTGGAATGGTGACCATACCAACTTGCAGTGCAGAACAACACACGCATGACAAGGTATCATGTAATGTAATACAAAGTACGTACTTCATGTAAGCAACCGAGGCAACAGTGTTGTTTGGCGACATTCGTTTAGTCAAAGTAGTCGCCGACATCCCCACATGAAATACTGGAGATCAAACACGCAATCGTAGACTTGCCCATCCCCTACAAGCCAGTCGAAGCTACGCCTTCTACCATTGACTAATACAAAAACTAGCATCACCAATCGAGACAACTGAGGCAATTGCCTCCATGGCCTTTAGCAATTGTCTTGGTGCCCCTTGAAATATTTCCAGTAAAAATCGACATACATAAACACACGTGTACGTCACAGGATGGCCCTTCAAAAAGGAGAAACTGCCTTGCCCTCTCACGACCAAAATATCAGACATAAAACAACATACACATGTTCAAACACTAGATATCAGTAGAGAATAACACATGTATTCATACCACATTGATTTTTAAGGCCATATCCAAATTGGCAGCAACAGCCATGGCTATGACTGTAGCTATGGGTGTTGCTAGGGATGTACATGTACTATACTTCACAAATGATGACTCGGATATCTAGCCGAATCTGTAGCTGCCAATTTGGAAATGCCACTTTTGACAAAACAGAGGCCAAAGGATTGTATGCTGGTTGTCCCCAGGGTTTCTTGGTGTCACAGTGTTAGCCATCTCTGGGAGTCACAGTGTTAGCCATAATGGCCTCTAGGTAGGTGTAACAGTGTTGGCTATAATAAGGCTCTTTTGTAGCCTTTTTTATGGAATACAGTAAATCCGCTTCTCCTGATAAACATCACCACAATAAATCCTTGTTGCGTCATTTTGGCAGTCAGTTTTCCTGTGTGTTAAACAGTGCAGTGCGCACTTTTTTGAGCATCCACATTCTCACCATTATGCAATTTTGTTACCAAAATGGCGGCCAATAAGCAGACACACCATTAGCCATGTGTGATTTCAGCACAAAGGGTCTCATGCAAAGGAACTACAGTTTTAATTTACACCACAAACTTCCCCATCTTGAGTGGTTTCTGACCTCCACTGTTCAACACATAGTGAATTAGAAAAAGTGACTGCATCAAGTGTTTGTGAAGGTGCATTGTTGATGGCCTCTTTCTAACTGCTTGGTGTCAAGAGGTGATTCCCTCACTGCATGATTCCACCATAGATACATGTAAGAGGGAGGGTAAACATTGCCACATGTTTGTGAAAAGTTGGGGAGTTTTGTGTGATGTCAAACCCATAAATAGAAACCGCTTGGTGCAAAGAATCTGTGATTGAAATAAAATTTGAGTTGTTTGAAGGGAAGTTGAATCAAACTCATGACAGCAAATTAGAGGCCAATTTCATAATTTGTTTACCGATGAGCAAATTTTGGTGCTTACTATTCTAAGACCAAATTCACCCGATGTCATCACTGGAACGCATAATTTTTTGAGTCCCTCTTTACCGATGTTTCTGTGCTCACCGTCCTGCAATTTGATTCCCAAAATACAAGCCATGGGCAGACAGCAGCGGCAAGTTACGTCGGTACACACTCTTTTTAAAAAGAACTTTCCCCAGAATTGCCCTGTTTTCTTATTTCATAATCGTGGAATGAATTGATATTGTTAGAGACAAAGTACGGGACTGATAAATGTTCCTAATCAGCAAATTTATTTTACGAGTATAAATATTTTAAGATCTCACTGATTGTAAAGTTGATACACCAGCTTGCCAATCCTCCAGAGAAATACATGCAAAACATGAACAGTAGATGTGTACACTAGGCCCTGAGACTACATTTAACAAAATCTATTTACAGTCAAAGTGGTTAAAACTGCCTTTTGAAGAACTCAACAATCACTATAGACCTTTATCATAGTGCAGCCATCTTGTTTTTCTTCCTTTCAAATCAATGTAACCAAACTGAGGCTGGAAGGGGGAATAGTCTGGTTCCTTTTAATACAATAAATATTGGTGTCCATTACTGTTACTGGATACAAGGAACATGACCAAGATGGTGGCAGCATGATTAAGGTCTATAGTTTCACATCATTATGATAGCCGCAATCGAAAAACATGCAATGTATACGATTAACCCTAAAAAGCCTAACTCCTTCATCCTCTTTCCCGAAGTGAAGGAATTAGGAAGACTGCGCCTGTCAGGGCATTGCACTAAAGAAGGATCCAGAAGGATTTGGGCCATAATGGGTTTCTGCTGTAAGCTGGTAAGAGGATTTAGGAGGAATTGGGCTACCAGGTTATTTTTGGGAATCCAAAGGGTATGGGCTGTTGTGAGATGGGAATGTGATAGGCCTAATTAAGCCTGTCACAGCAAGAGGATTTTGAGTTTACATGTATAACTCGTGCTCCTTCTGAAGGATAGGAGGATTAAGGATAGGAGGATTAAGGATAGGAGGATTAAGGCTATGTTTAAGCAAAGGGGCCCAGCTTTATTAATGGTTAATTTGCAAAAAATCCTCACAAAAATGTAAACTGTGTTTTGTTGCTTTCACTTTTAACACCATCACCAAGTGTAATGAATTTTCACAGGTTGATTGTTCAGTGTTTAACAAGAGGAATGGGACAATCTTACTTACAAACAGAACTTTCAAACCAAACACAAAAACCTACCCCCTTAAACTTATTGTACAGCACTGAGTGTAGTGTGTAATATTACACCAACGCCGAATTGTCTGACTTGTATCTAGCATTCAACAGTGTCACCACATCAAATTGTCTTTCCCACTTCCTACTTATATATGTTCATTGTACATGATATATTACATGAACAATTTATTTTAGACAACGCCCGATAAGTTTCATTCATGTTCATAACATGTGATAATCAAAACAAACCTCAGAGTACTATTGGTACATGTATACGGAGATGGTCTGTAAAATTGTTTCGGAGCTCCAACTTAACACTACCCTGGCGTACATTGTTTAAGTGCTATGGGCTAGTAACATGAGTAAACACCACCACTCAACTTGCACTGTTGGCTACAAATAACTGTGAAACATACATATTATTACTTGTTATTTTTTATTATTAACATATTTAAAAACTAACATACCAGTTATTTTTTAGTTTGTGAATGTCTTCATTTGATCAATAAACTGGTTGTGATCACAACAATAGTTACATGTAAGACAACAGGAAGATGTATGTTTAATGTTTGATACAGTACATGTTTGAAATTTGGTCGAATAAAACTTCCTGACAACAAGTAAAATGCACAGTTTCTAGACCGGTGGGGATTGGGCTATTACAAAAAAGGTGTTATATTTTTGTATTTTCTTGAGTATTTTGTGCTGTCATCAAATATAACTTTTAAAAACCTGATAGGGCCTACTGCCACATGTGTACTTTGTAGAAGTTTCTGTTTTGATCACCTGTTTACATCACCAAGCCAATTCCCAGGAAATTCCTGGGGAATTCTAACCCTACTGCCAACCCGTATTCGTTTCACACTTGATGTAATTTTCTTAGAGAAAATGAACACTCAGCACACCAACCCTGGGGTTTTCTCGCTTAACTCCCAAGCCAAGGTACACCAGTGTTAGCAAAAATTCAATTGAGAAAAGATCAACCAAGTTCTCCCAGGGAAATTTCTTGAGTGTCAAATGGGTCTACACGGTGTTCTCCCTTAACAGTGGTCCGCTGGCCAAACACCAGTTATAACTTCTGAGGACCAGTCGAATAATATGTCCAAGTGGTCCTGCTGTCTAGTTCCCTGCCTCTAAACGCAACATGTAAATCACTGACTAAATTGGTTGTTCATGTGGTGGCTTCAAACTCGGGTACCATACAAAATGATATGGTTGAAAAAAATAAATAAATAAATGTGTAAAAGGTGGCAGACTATTTGAATGACAAACCAACTGGTCCCGCATCAAGTAACTAAAGAGGTTAACAATACATGTAGTAATACACATCCAATAGGCCTGTGTACATGATGGATACCAGTTTTATTGAGAGACATGTGCCGGAGTAAATGTTACAGGGATTCCTTTAAATGTTAGGCCTAAATGTAACCATGTGTGTGGGATACTTGGTTTTTGCTTCCATCAGCTCTACCAGTCTGGTTCAACTTTAGAGGATTCAATCCTGTATTGAAGTATGTTAGTAAACTTGTGCATACTGTACAGTCAGTCACTAAGGCTTGTTTTATTCTAGCTACATTTGTACATAGAGCCCTGCATGATGCAAAATGCAAAAACTTAGTCAAGAGTGCTGCGGGCTAGTCAAACTTAATTGTACTGTAGCCTGGGGTCTTGTCAAATATTGGTACCCTGCATGATTGTATGTATTATGTGTTGAATTTAATTCAAGATGTGAATATTATAAAATAAATCTCACCCAAGAAGTGCTGTGATCACTTTCGTAAGCATAGGACTTACTGACTGAAACAACTATTTTCTGGCAATAACCTTTTAAAGTGAAATTATCAAAGTTCAACCTTGTACTCAGATTACAGATTTCAGTTCTTGATACTACTTTGAGGAGGCAATTGCCTCCATGCTTCCTTACCCCCCCCCCAAGTCATTGCCTTAGTGCCCCTTAAAATGTTTTCAGCACAAATGTATATTGTCCCTAACCCCACCACCCTGGAACTAGTCACTGTAACAAATTATGCAAGTTTAGGGCGCCCTTTGCTAAGGAAAATCGCCACTGCCATCATTTTGTGCTTTACATTGAAGTTGTAGACCTCATACTTTAAGTTTTAGTCACAGTTTAGGCCTATGTCAAACTAGTCAAACGAGCCAGAACAGGGAGGGGGGGGGGGGGTGGGAATGAACATAAAGGCCTACACACAGGCTGGATACTTCACAGAGGCAATGGAGGCAAGTACCTCCATGCCCAAGGACGTTGCCTTGTGCCCCTTAAGATGTTCCAGTACAAATGTAAATTTCCCTCAAAGAGGTGCCTTTTACTAAGGAGAAACTGCCCCACAACAACGAAGAGTCAGGCCTGCCTACACATTACCCTCCTTTTCAACAAGAGCCTAGAATTTCATAGCCGCCAATGTGCCCAGTTGCACCCATTGCTCTGGTCTTGATGTTTGATGTACAGTCTCAAACCTAATGAAAATACCATTGAAAAACTTTCTGACCCTAAGTTCAAATCAAGTTCAATGTGAGGAACACAGATTTAGTTGAGACAAAATTGGGGGGGGGGGGGTGGGTGGGGTTACATGTACTTGTACACATTTTTACAATCATTGTAACTAGAAAGGGATAAGGCCTACAGCCAAAGTTTTTGATTTCAAAGCTTTCACAAAGAAAAAGAAAATATACTATTAAGCATTTTTTTACAGGAAGTTGCATTATGGGTTGTTTAATTTTAGAATTGCATTTCATTAACAAACCTTGAAAATTGATTTTAAGTTTTAAAAATACAAAAAACTAAATCTATTATTTTGAATTAAGTTGTTCAAATATGTTCAATTATGAAAAAATCTTCCTTGCAAAAAAATGAAACTGGAAAATGTTTGTTAATTTACAGACACTGAGACAGAGCCCTAAAGCTGAGCTGCTGGCATGGCTCAGACTTTCTGTCGACCTGCTAGTGCTATAAAGTTCTCAATCATAATTTCAACTTGTGATAAGATGTTTTACTTTCTGATGCTAAACTGAACACATTCCAGAATACTCTGGCTGCAAAACAAATTGCTGTCGAGAAACCACCGAGGAGCATCAGTGACGCACGACCGGGGCGCCAGCGGCATCAGAACGGGCGAAGCGGAGCGCGTGGTCGGTTCCCTTATGCTACGACACTCCGCTCACACAACCAACTCGTCTACCTAACCTAGGCAGTTCCGGGTATTAAAGTGACCAGATAAAGCCCGATTTCTTCCAACTTTAATTATTACCAACACCACAAAATAATCAATACACGTATGGTTGGTGGTTTTATGGAACTTGTAGAGAAAATTGATATATAATTGAGAAAATGTGGGGATAAAATTATAAACAATTGTAGGTTTTCTGACCGAAATGGTCACCGCAACTTACCCCGAGTGAACGACTCTCACGGACAGCCAAGGAGACCTTTTCTCTTACGGCGGAGGCAGAGTCCACTATGCTCCTTCTGAGCATCCTTCCATGAGCCCGTTCCCCAGACATTTTTTAGTTACAACTCTTTAACTACCGGAAAATTGTTAATAATGGTTTAAACGTGAACGGGAAGTTATGACTTAATTCATTTTCCAACATCTGAACGTCACGCAGTCCATGTTCTGTCAGCCATTTTGGGTAGGCGCTATGAATTCTGGGAATACCAGCTATGAAAGGGGTGGGGCGTTCCCCAAATCTACGAATTGTAAACATGCAATATTTACAAATGTCAATCAAACTATTGATAACAGGATATCGACATTTTTTGTGTAAATTAATTAATTATTAATTCAGTTTTCAGCTTATTAAAATTATTAACATTTTAAGTGGCAACACTGACGGGCCGTGTTCAGATGCGGCCATTAGGCCCTGTTCCGTATTTGTTAACAAACAAATTATTTATTGTATTTTCAAGCATACAATAAAATAGCACTAAATGACAACATATTTGTGCAAATATTTCTTCCTCCAAAAAGCCGTTCTATATTTTATTTTAAAATCTTCTCAAATCTCACCAGAGGTGCGAATGGGGTCAAATGGGGGCACTTTATCTCAACTTTTTAATTACTCGAGAATACCATTAAGAATCGTTTGTATGAATGTGTTTTACCGTTTGTATGGAATGAGATCCCTTCCTGCAAGGCTTGCTTACATGTGGAAATAGTTTTGAAAAACTCAAAACGAAATATTGATTGCCAATGCATTTATACAAAATGCGTTACATTTATTGAAGGGTGATATTGTGCTCAGGGCCCAATTTCACAGAGCTGCTAAGCACGAAAATCTCCTTAGCATGACATTTCTTCCTTGATAAAAACAGGATTACCAACCAAATTTCCATTTGTTGCATATTGCTTGTTGATGGTATTCAGCTGTTGTTTGCTTATCCTGAAAATCACATGGAAATTTGGCTGGTATAGTGTTTTTATCAAGGCAAAAATTTCATGCTAAGCAAATATTTGTGCTTAGCAGCTCTATGAAATTGGGCCCAGGGCATTAGAGTCCTGGCAGACTGTACATGCAATCAAGATATTTTTTATCGTAGGCCTAATTGCCACATAAAAAATGCCCTATAATCAAGAATTGTAAAAAAAGAAAACTTAACAGTTTTAAAACAAGTTTTGAGAGTGGTGCATGCTCCTTTTCTTTATTTTTATAAAAAAGTTTAAAATTGTACACCTCCATAAATGTAAAAGTTATGATTTCTTTTACGTGTTGTGTCAGCAGGAAGCCATGGGTGCATTTTTGCGACAGCCTTTACCAGAAAGTTTGGCCCTCGGTCACTCAGCGTTTTCGCGAGCTGTGCGGTTCATGTTCCGGCCCCCACAAAGTGACGCAACTGTTCCCGCTAAACCGAAAAGTTCGTTTTCACAAAAGAACAAAACATTCCTTCAGAGTTCTTGTACACTTTGAAGCAGGCTAATCCAGTAATACTAATAGTGATGGTGAATACCGTAAGGGCACCCACTCGAATCCGAAACCACTACTTAGGAACTTTTTACAGTAGTAGTGGAGGCTTGAAGGAAGAGGGGGGCGAGAGGTGGAGGGGGGGCACTCATTTTGTGTCGAACGGTTGTCGTAGATAGGCACATATTCCTATTTATAGCTCCATGACTAGACCTAAATGCATTCTCACAAACGCTGTTCTTTGTGACAATTTCAACCGCACTAAATCATATCTCATACATCAACAAGCAATCTGAGCCCAATATTTCGGAAAATCCCTTATAGTTTATAGTTATTAGTTATAATATTAACAGCCCCTGGGCTGTGTTGGTAGGCGGGGGAAGTGGAACCCACAGCTAGCTGATCATAACCTACTTGACTATGTTTCATCATAGTTTCCACCTGAGGAGAGTCTTTAGCCCTGTGTAGAGTTTCACTACCCTTTTCCTCCATCCCCAAAGCCTTGCAGCACAATTCGTTTTTTCCATTTACAAAACAAAGAGGTCAGAAGAGTGAACTCATCCGCGACTACATCATCATAATAAAATAGCTCCATATATACCCATCCGAAATGCATTCATGCGTAACTAAGTGCCATGTGACCTATTTATTGTCACGCTAACAACTGTCACAAGGTCAAATCGTGTCTGCGTAGCTTTTTTGACGCCCTTCTTTATCCTCTTATGAAACTTTACCACTATTAGAATAATGGAACTCTACCCTCCTGATTGTAACCAAACGAATTCCAACCCAACAATCAAAAAATTATCATTTTGTGAAGACATGTTTTTATAAAAATGGTCCAAAAACATTTGGCCAAAGCACTGAACAACGGTTAGGTTAACATTTTCTTATGAAGTTTTTACTCTTTTTACCATTTTGTTTATAACTTCATCCATGATTCCTTGATCCCCTACTATGCCTAAACAAAACAAATATTACCTTCCAATTTGTTCTTTATACACTGAACCATGACTTAAAGGGTCTCTATACTTCTGGTAAAACACAAAACAGAAAAGCTCACAGATTTACATTAAACTTACATTTACCAAAAGTATAAACTCCCTTTAAAGGGAGTTTATACTTTTGGTAAATTTCAAAGACCAGTATCCTCACTTGGTGTATCCCAACATA
>JAUELU010000018.1:2137815-2148738 GCA_032357145.1 Evasterias troschelii
TTAGGTCATAAGTTTACTGGCCCAACACTAAAATTACTGGCCTGGGGCCTGTGGTCCAGTGTTAAATTCGAGCCCTGTAACCCGGGCTCTGATACTGAATATTCACCTTTAAAGGCTAAAGCCTCCCAAGACTCATGACATTTGACCCTGCCCAGTTCACCTGTTCTCCTATAAACATTATTTATCCAATTGGGAGAGGCCTAGCCCAGACACAGTGGGATACCATCCTAGTCTGTAGGTGGGTCTCAACATGAGTGGCGCCAGCGTAATTTTATCCTTTACCAGGCAGAGAGATCTCTTATAATAATGTGGAATTTAGGCTTTCAAGACATACATTTTTCACCCTAAAACAGCACCAGTTGCTGTGCTGTTTTGGGTTGCATTTTAGAAAAGGAATGGCCATTGTATTTGTCATTTTATTAATATCCTTATATTTTTTTAACACTATAATGTTTGTATTTAGTTCAGTTACTGAGACTAGAAAGCAGTCCAGATCAGCAGGACAAGATGTTAGAGTGATTCAACTTTTGCAATTGAAGTAAAAATGGGTTTAAGGCTTTTAAACATGCAACTACCCTCCAAAAATAAACACATTGTTCTGTCCTGAAACAGCAACAACAGAAGCAACTTCCTGTTTGAAAGCCATTAGGGAAGTGTTTTAGCAATCTAAAACCCACTAATGGCTCCATATCCTATCAATCTAGTCTAAACCATAGATATCAGCAGCCTTTTTCAACACGCCAAGAACTGTGCCACGTATAGGTCAATCAGATATGGTCAAGTGTTTTTTGTTTAGAGATGAAATGGAAGATGTCTGGTTTTGACTTTGGGAAGTTAAATTCCCAGCCCAGACAGAGCCTAACATCTGAGTTCAAGAGTCACAACTTTCTGGTTCATTGGCTGCTTTGTATAAAGGTTGGATGTAAAAATAAAAAGCTTACAGACAATTTTGTTTTCTCTAAAACTTTTAGCCCTTTACAGACCATTCCTATATCATCACAGTATTAACACCTCTATAAAGCTACTATTTAGATTTTGTCTACCATGTTTTTCAGTGAAAATACCTTCTTCTTTTTTTTTTACAATATGAAACTTGAAAGAGAATTTCTGTTTTGTATTACAAATGTAAAACATATGTCAACATGGGAAACATTGACAAATTACTCGGACAAGACTTTCACCATATTTGTTTGAATGGAAATAGATCAAATCTTGAGGCCGTATAATCAAATCTTGTGGCTATCTATGCCCGCTACAGACATCTTGGTATATGTACAAGTTGCTTGTGGCCGCAATGGTCTCTAAAGGGTTAACAAGGCATACTACTTGTAGGATAACACCTCATGTATCTTAAACTCAGGAAATATCCTTTTCAATCAAATTATGTCCAGATACCATGGAATCAATCACACTCATTTCCATAAAGTTCAGGAAAAAGTCATTCTAGTTTTTGTTTTACGTTCTTAAACAACCACTTTAATAAGGTATCCACATCTCTTTTTAATCATCAACATTACGCAGAAGTCTCGCAATCCATGAACTGTGACTTGCATGTTTAATGAGTCGAGTAATCGTCAACACCACTGGAAGCTTCCTTGAGAAAGAGGGCAGCATCCCTCGAGAATAAAAACCCTGAGAAGATTGAAGAAAACCTGAGAAGATTGGGGCGGGTAGGGCTCTAAAAAATTGATGAAACTCTGAAGTTGACTTTCGTTTCGTTGATTTGTTGATAGGCATATCCAGGCGAGTTGTTTTGTTGATGCAGCAGCTAGCTTGTCACATGTAAAGACATTGTTAGAAAATAACTCTCTTAAAATGTGACATTCTTAAATACATGTAGTCGCATGACTGTCTAAATTTCAGATTGAAATATAAAACCAATTCTTGATGCTTTGAACTCGTTCATCGCAGTACGTACATGCAAAAGTGTTTTTTAGTATCTGACATTTTTATTTTTTTTTTTAAACCAGAACTCTTTGCATTTGATTAAAAATGTACTCAAGGATAATGAGCAATTTTACATCAGTATACCTGGTATAACATACATTTACTTAAACATAAGTACATACTAGTTGTATACAATTGTAATGTAAAGCATGTGCAACTACCCTGACAAAGGCAACAGTCATGCGTAAAAAGGCACACGGCACGAACAATGAACAACTGTTTCAAATTCTGTGTTTTTCTTCAGTTCAAAACCCAACAGCTGTCTTGATGCAGAAGACCTGATACTTTGTTCTTTAAAAAGGATAGGCAGTTTTCCTATTAAATGGCACCTCTACAAGAAAATGTTAATTACTACTGGAACATTTCAATGCGCACCAAGGCATTGATCAAGGCCATGGGGGCAATTGTGAAGTATCAGGCCTGTTGCAGGTTTATAAACATTCAATAGTTATAAGAATGTGACCACTGAAATCTCTTTCATTAGAAAATGCGTTCATCATGTACTCAAATTTTATTTACACAACACAAGTAAACATAGTGAATATAAATAAATTGTTTAACTGTCAACATGCTCGTCAATGATAACATTACCCCGGTTTACCTACATTATTACACTTACACATACAAGTATTGAACGCAGCGAGTCGTTTAGCACCCTACAATTCGCACGTCATCTCTTTTTTCTTCAAGGAGAGCTTCTAATTAAAATCTACCCAGCCCATCCTTAGCACTAACATTACAACTACATGCCTTGAGGGAAAATATGCTGCTTTCCATCCAAGAGTAGAGAAACTGGGGTCATCTACTGAGGTTTATTAAATGTTAAAGGAGTGCTTTGTTTATCATTTTAGCCAGACCTAAATTCAAAGCACAATTTAAATTAATTTGTCAGGTATGATAACAAAAGACTGATGTTAATATGAAAGTGTTTTTGTGGTTACAAAAACAACCATACAAAAGAATCAAGGCATTATAATGCAGTGTACAGATTTGGAAGAGTTCATTTTGAAAGAGGGAATGCTTTAATTTGCATTTATGTCTGTGTACAATGTACATGTATATTATATAGTGTATGTAGAGGTGCAGCTCGGCATATTTGTCGCATACATTGCCCTGGGCAGTTGAAGGGAATAAACACGCTGTATTCACATCCAGTGTTCAATCTTTGTAAAGCTGGATAGATTGTCATTATAATATTGAACTTCCTCAGCAAGTAGAGCTGAATCTAGTGGTCATGTATTCAATCATTATTTGGACAGCTACTGTACATGTTTAGAATCACCTCGACAATTATTGATACTCCGCATTTTGTTCCAGCCAGCAAACTCAGTCTAACTGAAAATCAATTACCATGCTTCAAAATATTGAGTAAAATACCAGATACAGGCATTTCAGAAAAACAATTTGATACATTTTTCATTCGACATGGTTAGCAATAGCAGCGGAGCAGAGAACAGAAAGGGAAATGGTCATAATATTGTCTCCATCTTAATGGCTAGAGATAAGGGTCAGGGTCAGGGGGGGGGGGGGCGACAGCCGGGATTTGAAAAAAAAAATCAAATTTGCACATGTGAACAAACAAATCTAAGAGATCAGGTTTGTTCGGTGGTTGCTTTCCCTGACTTTCACCTCTGTGGACCCCCGGTTGGAATCACACCTGCGACCGGAGCCTTGCATGTGGATTTGGTTTTCAGTCCATACCAGGCCCAATTTCAGGGCTCTGCATACTGCCGAATTCTGCGATTACTATCACCATTCTTCGTTTACAGGGTAAGCGCCAAATTTCTGCGCTAGCTGGGTAAGCGAAAAATGCCCAGTAACGTGGAACGCACAGGCGCACAAGTGAAACTTCCCAGCTTACCTGTGAAATACGCTTGACATAAGTGTGAAATTTGCTGCCTTTGTGAACGACGATTCTTTGCTTAAATGATAAGTAGAGCCAAGAAATTGGGCCCAGATTGCTTGGGATTTCCAGTTGAGGTTTTCCTCCCAGGTCCTAAACTGAACATTACTTTTTGTTTCCTACTCATCGCTAATGGCGCTAATTGTGCTTTTGTGCACTGTGAAATAAAATGATGTTCAAACCAGGGATTCTGTAGATGGCTGGACACATTGTTGGTATACCTTGACTCGAGTCAGAAAAACTGAATGACTCCTGTCCTCATTAGAGCTTACTCACATCCCCCGAATCAATCCAATCAACAAAACAACCCAATTAACAACCAAAACCACTTCCACTTCCTCCTAAAACTGTCATCTCCTCTTCCTCTTTCATGTGCATACAGGTAAGTAAAAAACTTCAGCCATCTGAAAATGGGAACTTTCTTTATTGCTGTTTCTTTTTAAGGGATTTCTGATACAAAACATGCTAAACATTGTAGAGCTTACATCTTAACAGGTAGAGGGGCTAATGGTAAACCCTTGTTGTGAAAGGTTGGGATATATATGGTCAAACTCACTGGTAGGGGAACTCTGTTAAGTCTCCATTTGAACAGGTGAAAGGTCTGCATTCTTTGAAGAATTAGCTGATGTATTGAACCGTTCTCCTTAAGGCAATTACTCATCTATTCAATTAATCATAAGCCTCTATTCTTCAGGAGGCACACTGGGTGGGAGGACCCAGCGTGGGGGAAGGGGGTGTGGGAGGATCAAAGAGATTAGGTGAGGGGATTACTGTTTTGGGGAAACTAATTAAAATGTTGTGTTTTGTGTTGGGAAAACCTCTGGATGATGAATAATAAATGTGTCTTTGTCGATGGGATTGCGAGTTAGTCGAGTCCTTAGTTACTCATTGACCAAATTTACAAGACTAGATTCAAACTGTAATGTACATCATGCTTTGTCTAGGTCTTTGTTGTCATTGGGTGACACGTACCATGGTGTGGTAGTGCATAAGACCCAACTGCTCAATGAGTACTCACAGGCTACGTACATGTACATTGTACATACACTTGTACATAGCTGAACCAAAAATTGCAAACGACCAATACACTTTATCATGTAGACATAACACATTTCTCACAACAACAATTTGACTCTTTACCAATCCATACGTTTACTTGATCTTGATAGAAATGTATTGAATGTAAAATTGCCTGACTGTATCTAGGCCTATCCTATAACTCGTGTTTAGCATTACAATATTTACGTATAAACAAGAATTTAAAAAAACTTTGAAAATGAATTAAGATCATCTAACAAATAGATGACAAGAGCGAGCTTGCATAATGCATTCATTCCTTAAACAAATTACCTTTAACCACATGAATCATGCAGGCTTAAACACTGAAACCTCATTGAACCTGTTCTTCCATTTTACTCTCAAATTCTTTGAATTATATCTCATCACTAGAAACCTCAGCCCAGTATATCAAAAATATGACACCTACCTAATCTCTTCATTGTACATCTTGCATAATCACTTAAAGCTTCATTAGCACCCTATTGAGTCTAAGTTTCCTGATCAAGCTGCCTAGATCCCACCATCCATGTGTTTGGTTTGTTATCACTAATTATCTGTGTTTGTCACACTCTGGTTGTTACTGAGAAATACTTCCATGTTGGTGTGAGAGGAGTTTACCTTATCAAAAAAAAGCAGCCCTTTGTTTGGTCAGCTGTTAAGCTTCTTGACTCATCTAGGAAGTATGGTGTATGTTCAAGAGCTTGGGATGACATTCTTGCCAGGGGGAAAAAAATCTCAGTTTTTAAGGTTTCAAGCTGTCCAATTTGTTTATGATATTTTGGAAATTCAGATTGTTAGAACATCAGATTTGAACCCTTTATTTTGTTGAATGTACATTCAATCATCAACCATTGCTATATAAATCATCTAATGAAATTACATACAAGTGTATCACATGCTTTAAAGCATTTAAGCTATATTAAATCCTTGCTCTACAGTGCTGTATGTATGATTTACAATGATGGCATATATTCAATCATGGTCACATAAAAGTACAGAGGTCAGAGAGTCATTGTTGACAAAAAAGGTCTGAAACTAAGATCCAAATTTAAGGAGGTATATTGAAATAATGGAACTCCCACCTTTTGGAAACATATCTGGACTATATAGGCTAGACTTCAACAAGCTTTTGTTTTAGAAACAGTATCCTCAGTACTAAAGAAGAGGATCAAAAGCTTGATTATATTCCTGATATTTTCTAAATGTCTGAAATTTCTCTTCCTTGAGAAACATAGGCCTACCATTTTCTTTCCCATGCACATTTGAGCAATCCAAGGTTCCCAGAAAACTAATAGGCACAAGGTTTTCAAAATTAAAGAAACCTTATAATTCTATGTCAATTACTGTTTTTTTTTCCTTTTTCAAAATACATCCATGTCATGTAAAGACAGCTCAGTGCTTCGAAAATAGGTTTTATTGACATCAGAACAGATGCTTAATTTTATAAATCCTGTAAAATTAGAGGGTGTTTCTAGGTGTACATTTCTTTTGAAAGGAAATTCATAAAATTATTGTAAATAATTAGTAACTAAATAGCCTGATGTCTTTAAATTTAATAACACAAAAGGAACTGACCCTTGAATGAGTCATAATAATGTTTTTACTACGTTTTTATGAGGATGTGTTTAGAAGCATGGACAATATTACAAGCTTCACTGAAGCGAGCAGACGCCACTGAGAAAAATTGGAAAATTAAGAAAACCCTTTAAAAATTTACAATTGTCAATGTCGCTGCGCTGACTCATAAAAGAATCTTTTATCCTCATGGGTAACGGTCATTTCTGAACGCCTTCGCAACTGACAACGGAAACCCTGGTAATCAAACGCTCATGGCAAAGCCAATTTTCACTGAGTGTTTATGGTTAGAATCTAATTTAAACAGTCCTTTGGTTTACAACCATGAATGTAATGGTCTTAAAATACCCCAATGGTTCAATGATTTTTGAGAAAATAATGAGACAATCCTTCCCAAATTGTACAAATTATCTCATAAGGCCAGGGACAGCACATGTTTTTATTCATACACAAATTGCAGGCCTTGCACTTCAGCTTGGATCAGGCGCAGCAACTTCCCCTTCTCAATACCAGTACTTAGTGTTATATGGGGATAATGCAAATTTGTATTGAAGCTTTACTTAGTAGCCATGAAGGGCCACCAACCACGGTGTGTCCACAGAAAAAAAAAGGCCACCTAACCCAAGGTAAATGTAGTGGGATCTGTGCTATCAATTAGGCCCACATTTCCAATTGTAGAACTCTGGGTTTTCAAACAAAATATGAAGGCAGTCCTCATTCATTTATAATAATAAACTCAAAAGCACAAACAAGCCTGTTCATATTTGCACTCTGGAGATTAACACATTAGCCTGATAAAATAAACAATAAACTCTAGGTCATATTTGAACAATGACTAGGATGCCATGTATTAAGTAAATCACCAGAAGGGCAAAGTTCAAAGTTCAAAGGGCAAAACGTAACAGTGATTTTTAAAGAATTTGTTCAACCATGGTTCAGTGGTTCAAGGGACAACAAATGCTATTACATTGTATGTGAGTGTTCTTAGAACTTAGTACTTGAAATCATCATAACTCAATTAGAAAATAATAAGATTATTTTCTTTAAATTCCAACATGCCATCTCTATACTAGTGTGAGTGGGCCAGGCAATTTTTATACATTGTAAATGTAAGAGTCACTTTTCATTTGAATACTTAGTTGTGTGAAAAGTTCTTAAAACACCACCATGGCCATGTCACATGGCCGAAAATGGCAACAACCTCCATGACTCTGGCTCAACTTCAACTAAACACACTACCGAACAGAGTGAATGCCTTATCATGGTGCGGCCGTCTTAAATTTCTCCCATTCAAATCAATGGACCTTCCTATTGCATCGTCACACCCAAGTTTCTGTCAACCGAGGGAAACTATGGAAAGCCATAAATATAAAGATATAACTACAGTTTGTAATACTGGATGCGCAAATATTCAAAAGTAGTGTTGAGTTTGTTGGAAACAAAGCAACCAATCATGGGAGGTATTCTATTTAATTGAAAGTTTGAAGAAAATGTTTAATTTTTTTAAAACATCTATTAACACAACTGAATGTTTTGCTAACATTCGGCCATTCATGCCTACCAGAGAGCAGGGCTCGAATTTTACACTGGACCACAGGCCCGAGGCCAGTAATTTTAGTGTTGGGCCAGTAAATTTATGACCTAACAAGTCCGATGGTCTTGTGTTTTTCAATTGAATAACAGAAACAAATTGTGTTCAAATGGTTCTGATAAATTATCTTTCGATTCTATGAGTAATCAAGTATACTCTCTTACATGTACTTGTCTCAGTTCGGGTTCATGCAGCAGTCAGATGCATGTTAAACCGATACAGCAATGTTTATTTTCACATTTTCAGTCTGGTCTTGTAAAAAAATGTCTGGTCCAGTAAAGATTTTGAGCTACAAGCCCTGAAGTCTTGTGGATTTTCTCCCCAAATTCGAGCCCTGGAGCGGTTTGTTAATCAACAATAGAAAGGTTTAAAACCAAACTGAGGTTGGGAGGAGAAATAGTCTTGGTTCTTTTTTGTATTGCTGTAAATAGGTACAATAAACAAGAACAAAATGGTGGCAGCTCGATAATGATCAATACCAGTACTTGAAAAATAAGAAACATTTTGTTAATTAAAAAAAAATTACAACAAATAATAAAATAATAAAACTTTATTAAAGCGCCTTATGCAGAGCCTCAAAGTGCTTTACAAAACAACAAAGCAAAATAGCTAAAGGACAGTAGTATAAAAACAACAAAGCAAATATATAAAACAATTTACATACAGTTGTGAACAATGTAAATTTGTTCTGCCTAATCAAAATGTTTAAGATTTTGAAAGTCACCATTATACTGTCTACACAACACAAGGCTTTCCTTAACTGCCTCCCAGTGAGTGAAAACAGCAGATCTGTGGTGGAATTAATCTCCACCTGAAACTGATTTGCTAGTACAAAGAGTAATATGATAAAGTAAACCACATCCAGTGTATGTAAGTGTAGAGAAGTAGTCTATTGTCTAAAATCTTGCGACAAACACTAACTTTGTTTTAAATTTTTACAAATAAATCATGGAGGTTAAATGCAGTGTGTCATCTTTTGTTGTCATACTAACCCTTACTTTTTTTGATTAGGAAGGAGATCTGAAAAAATGGTGTGAAATTTTAACAAATTAAAATAGGCTATCTGAGGTATGACAGATGTGAACACATGAATGTACAATGTATAATTGTTTTTAGTACATTTTGTTTGCTTTTGAATTGTTACAAATCAACTTTGACCATGAAATGTAATGTAAATTTCAAACTTTCTAATTGACCTATCTGTCTGTTCCTTGCTCTATGATCAGTACCCCAACTGGTTCTCGACAAAAAATCGAACATTTAAAAAAAGAGTTTAAGCACACAACACAACATTCTGCTCACGTTTTCACTGTTCCTCTAAATTTTTCTGAGTGTGAGGTTGAAGGGACTTTGACGTAAACTTTGTACTTTCCATTAATTCAAACAGTTTATCATTTAGTTTAAATACATTAATACATCCTGGAATTTCTAAACAAATAAGAAAAGAATGTTGACACTGACAGAGAAATTGTTGAGGTCGGTAGAAACGGTACTTTGTGTAGTTTATCAAATTTCCAAATGTGAACAAACCTATCCATGGTTTTTGTCATGTTATTAAAGTAAACAATAAGTGTTGAGTATCTTAAGGCAGAGGATATTAAGATGGTGCGTAACCATTCTTTTAGAACATGATATAAAGCTGGAACGGCAGTGAACATACACAGTGATTGTTTTGGGTGGATTTAAAAAAATTTACTGTGAAAATTTTTATTTTGGTTTGGCACCAACATTATTGTTGTGACTTTGTAAATATTCATTAGATGGGAATTAGACCATTCAGTGTTCACAAGATCACAATGTCGAACATTTTTGGCCTTGTAGATAAAATTATCGGGAGCAACAAATCAGACGAAGAAAATGTAATAATACTAACCATTTAAAGGTAGGATCAAAGATCGTTTTTGTCAACGTAATGCTGATTTAATTATAGGTAAAATTATAAAGAAAGATACAATAAAAGTCACCCGTGAAAGTTTCAGCTAAATACATTTTTCTATACTACTTGCTGAGAAAACAGAAAAAATGTCATGCAGTGTTTTACCGGAAACATCAAATCCAGCCACATTTAGCGAGGTGAATGCGAGAACCAACTAAATCTCTGACCGCTAGCATTTTAGAATGGACACCCATGGGTAGACACCAACACTCAAAATCTGAGAATTGATTCATGCAGAAATCGTTTCTCAGATTCAAATGTTTCGGGCTGACAAATTATCCAAACCGTTATAAACCATATAATACTTTGAAGGGACTCTTTTATCAAAATAGTTTATATTATCAACAGCTGCAGTAATTATCAACCAGAAAGTTGTTAAGGTCATTCATTTTTGAAGCACTTACAAAAGTTATGATCATATCCTTAAATGGACATGATGGAGGAGTCAATTTTGAATACTTAAGTAGATTCTTATTTTGGGGGATGAAACCTGGAGCGTGTCAATTATGACGCAGTTTAATTTCCTTTCAGCTGCTTGGACTTGGACAAAAAACAAAGTAATTTAAAAAATACCCTACAAATGTCGGCTGCTCCTGCTGTGCGCGTCAAACTCAAAGTAACACTTAAAAGCTATGGGCTTAACGTTTTTATTTTTTAAACAATAAAAAAGTGTATTATAAATACACCTTTCTTTAATACAAATATGTTGCTTTATATGGCCTTTTAATTGAAATTTTTCAGTTATGTATGAACAAACAATGAAAGTGAAGAAAGCAATGGCAATTCAATTTCAACAGAAAAATTAGGCAATGTTACATTCATTGAAAAACATATAATTTTCATTTTTACTCTTCTTACCCGAAACTGCAAAATCCGGTACTTCATTTGTGCTAAATCCCTTATCTTGATAGG
>JAUELU010000018.1:2280201-2293116 GCA_032357145.1 Evasterias troschelii
GAGAATACTGGTCTTTGACAATTACCAAACGTGTTCAGTGCCTTTAACAAGTATACACATTGTCGTCTAGACATTAGTTTAAATATATATAAATAAATACAAAATAAATGTTTTTATACCTCATTTTAAAGGAAGATTACTAATCCGTTATTAGAATTCACAATCTGAGAAAAATCCCATTTTTAAAAAATCCCTTTTTCAATTTTTATTCCGCATTCCTTCGAAGGGTCTTTTCTCAAAATGTTATTCATTATCAACAGCTGCAGTACTTCTTAACAAGTAAGTTGTTATGGTCATTGAATTTTGGAGTAATCACGAAAGGTATTACGGCCTCCCTTTAAGTATATGAAATACTCAATTTCCAATATTAAAAAAACTCACGATAGTATCTGGTCATGTTTACACTTGACTCGCATCAATGTATTTATCTTTCATAGCAATATTCAAATGTTTTCTTCTCGTAATTCTATACCGTAAATGCAACAGACAATATTTACCTCTTGTGTTAGCCTTTTTTTTGTAAATCGGTGTTAGATTTCTATCTTGGCATGATCTGTCACTCACCGTCCAACAGCTTGTTCCCTTATTCCGCAGAAGGCCAGAGGCATGGTTGCAAATCCACAACTTATTACATCTTTTGGAATAGTGCGTTTTGGTAAGCAACGAGTGAATCGCCAACTCAATCGCATCGGAGGCTATTTCTTTCTTGAGGGTAGATGTTTTTTTATGATACGAAGACCCTTTGGGTAATGAAAATTATGCACAGAGTTGTTTTGTGAGTCAACATCTCGTGTGCAAATGAGTTCTGAAGTCTAATCACGTAACCATAGGCTATTTCTTAATAGTGGAAAATAACCCAGCGCGGGAATTGAAGTCTTATTTTTACGGATATTATGTGCATTGAATTCATTTGCAACAAACGCGGCAGATTACTGACGCAAACTGCAACGTACGTTTGGCTTGTTTGTTTTGTAAATGTGGTTTTTCGGATCTAGCTTTAGGTCGTTGTCAATAATGTCATCACCGTCAGACAGAGTGCAATATTGTGGCAGTTTCGTTCATTTTTCACTTCGTAATAAATGATGAAACTCGATAAACGTGTGTACCGAATCATGACAAATTATAGATAAAGTGCCATCTCTGAAATTAAAACGGCGTCAGCGGCCATTTTTCAAACTGACTTCCATTTCGCATAAAATTATATAGCTTAATTTCATCTCAGAGTAGTACGAGGTCTAGAATTCTAATGCTGTTGTTTAGAAATAGTGGAATGGTACAACGGTTCAAAAAGCATTTCCGAAATTGTCAAACTTGTATAATCTGCCATGTTCAACATGGCGACCATGTTTTTGTCAAAATCTCGGGAAATAAGCGATGTAAAATTTTCGTGTTGGTGTCTAATCGTTTGAATGGTCTAGGTACTTTTGTTTTTTCCCATTTATGAAATGACTGCTGTTTTGTTATCGAAAATGGCAGCCCATTTCGCAGAATGAAACTACACAATAAAAGAGGAAGTAATGATATCTATAAATTATCATCCAGGTGTTCGAATGTTAATTCAATTCAAACCAACATTTATTTCCACATTGGTAAACAAACAATAAGAGAGAATAATAAACAGATTTTGAGCAATTATTGAAATTAAAGACAATCAAGAACTGATTGAGAAGTAAATAATTAATGAAAACAAAATAATAAAGAAATCAAAATAATATAATGTGACGGATACAGATTTATTTTTTGGCTGAAAAACTGATATATTTTTCCATAACCACATTACTTCGATGTGAAGTGTGTCTCAAAATGCTTTATACTTTCAAAAACTGCTGTAGGCTTCTATCTATGTAATAAGTGTGTATTGCCATTAATTTTAAGAGTGATTAACATAAGTTACCTTCCCCGGAGAGTATAATATACCTGAGTTATATGCTGTATATGCTAAGCATGTGGTTATATTAGCTATATGCATAGTTAAATGCTATTACATAGTTAAGCTATGCTATATAGTTATATTATGCCATACATTTTACACATGTATTGATATGCTTAATGCTATATTATGTCCTATAAAAATGTAGTTATATTGTTCTATATTCTACATGCTCATTGGCTCCCTACTCTAATGGTTGCGCCTTGCAGCACATAGCCAACGCACAAGTTAGTGTGGCTGTATACCCAGTCTTTGAGACATGTGCCATTAAAAGGGTTAATTTTGTTAATCTCAAACCAATTAGAAATGATAATTTTCGTATAAAGATAGGCCTACAACCTTTAAGGGTCTATATGCGATTGGTAATGACTCTGAAAATTAATGGCAATAAAAACCTACTTGGGAAGAAGTACAGCAGCTTTGGGTATAGTATAATCAATTTTGAGAAACTTTGAACTTCGAAGTACTACGGTTGTGGAAAAATATATCACTTTTTATTCCCCAAAATTTGAATCTGAACAGCGTTATGGCCATATCGCTTCTCTGACTGTGTATTCCTAATGGGGAATATTCTTCCTGTGTGGAAATATCGGGTCCGATTTTTCGGTGATATCTCAAAAACGCGACCACCTTTTGAAGTGAACTTTTCGTTGGTTAATCTCATTGTATATACCTACACATATATAGGATTAACACAATCAGTTTAGGCTCCAATTACCAAAACGTATACGTTCAATAAACTGGTGGGTTATGTGAAAGACACATCCAAACGACGCTCTGTCATTAATTACAGCAAATCAAAACTAAGTACACGCAGTGGCAGCTAACCAAAGTCCCTTTCCTTTATTGATAAACATTTCCGTGATTTATTAATGGTTAAAGGAACATCATTTTAATCATTACTTACAGGTAGGCATGGAGTGACGTGGATTGATTATCGTTCAAGTGACGAATAAGGATGCTTGTACGGTGTTGACCTGCATTTATAGTTAAATGACAGGCCATTTTATTGGTCAGGTCGTGACAATCAAAACATGTATGACTCTGGCGACCATACAACTTAAGTTTGTTAATTATTTCAAACACATTCTTTTCCATATGCATAGTGAGAAATATGCTTATTATATAGTAAAGTTTTATTTAAAAAATAAGCAAGCATAAGACTTTGTGAAGATTAGGCCTACACATTTTTTAAACAACATGCAGTTATCATTCAGAGGCAATGGATTGTGGCGAAATAAAATGCCTGCCGTAACAACAAATCAACCAACCCCCCTCCCCCAAAAAGCAAGAATAAAAACAAGACCATGGATTCACCACACGGAGACAGCAAACTCAATCAACATCAAATGCAGGTAAATGCGGGGGATTGAGTTCCAACGGTGACAACCCGCATTTGAATGGAGATTTTGTCATTTCATAGGCACGGTACAGACTTTTGGTAATTGTCAAAGACCAGTCCTCACTTGGTGTATCCCAGCTTTATGCATAAAATAACAACCCGCTGAAAATTTTTGCTCAATTTGATCATCGTTGTTGAAAGAAAATAATGAAAGAAATAAACACCCTCGTTGCATAGAATCTATTGTGTTTTCAGATGCCTGAGCAAGGCTTCATGCCTAAAACCTTTCTTTAGATTCAATTTGTGTGTGTGAAACATGTTTCCCGAAAACTATAAGTTTAATACTTAATTAAAGGGTGTCGCTTCTAACAATGTTTTATAAATATTAACAGCTCTCCAGTGTTCTTCACCAATTAACTCTTGGAGTAGTTACCAAAGGTATACACTCCCTTGAATCCTGCATATCTTTTTATGCCGACTCAAAGTAACATCCATTTATTGCGAAATTGTTTTTTTCTTTTACCAGCTTGAAGCCATCACGTAAACTCTACCTGTTTAACTCAGACTGCAGGCAATTTCTGTCAGGGGATGACAACCTATGTAAAATCACTTGCAGTTAAAATGCGTGGGCATATATGTGTTTGTATAATTTCTCCTGCCTTGTCATTTTACCTGATCGGTGAGCACTTACATACCCAAAGTGTGCGCTGGGTTCATGCATTGTTGCTACGCAATACGCTGAGCTTTGTACTGTGTTGTGATTGGTCACTGCGCTGGGAAAGGATGCGCCAATCAGAGGTCGACATCAATCTATCCATCTCTCACGGGGAGCTTTATATGCACGGTGTCTTGTAAAGGTAGTTTCAGCACTAGAAAATTATCCGCCCTAGCTCATTCACTCCGTCCATACGTAACAATCTCAAACCAATTTTCTCCACGTAAGTTCAAAATTTTGCTTTCTCAACACGTACGTAAGTGTGAGTTACCTTTGTTATAGGACTCTGTATATTCAACCGGAGCAGTGAAATCAACAATTTTATAGCTATACGTAAACCATGGAGAGCCAAGAACTGAATAGAAAAGGACGCCGAGACGTCATTTGCAATTGGTTTTCATCAGAAATTGTTGACAATAATTAGAATTGCTGTATGATTCATCTTTGGTGACTGGGCATTTAAACTGATTGCGGGGCATGTTGTGATGAGCTAGTTAGTGAGTTCAGAATGGCGGTCTTTGGTCGCGTGTTTTCTGACACTTTCTAAAACAGAATCGTCACACAGTCACGGGGACAACATGGAGATCAACATCACAACTTTGGGTTTTTCGAATGACAACAATTCAACTGTTACCATCACCCCAAGTGTGGAATTGTTCAAACAAGGCGAGCTCGTATTGCCGATTATTCGTGGTACCTTCGGTGGAATCGGAATCATCGGCAACCTGTTAGTTTGCATCGTGGTGGCGCGCCTATGGAGCACAAACAAACGCAACACGACCAATACCCTCATCGCCAATCAAGCTCTGATTGACTTATGTGCATCAATCCTCCTCGTGGTGATCACCATTACGGAGATCACTGAAGTATCTCCTCCGGACAACTACTTCTTCGGGCAGATTTTCTGTAAGTTCTGGTCTTCTAGATTCTGTCTATTCGCAGCATTTGCCGCCTCGACATTCAACCTGACTGAGATATCACTGGAACGCTATCTAGCTGTCATTCACCCTATTTATTACTCCATGAAATTCGCAAACACTACCATCGCCAAAGTGTTGCCAGTCATACCCTGGTTACTCGGACCATTTTGGCAGTTCATCGTTGCGTTATTCAGATACGACTTCATTGCGGACAACGTCTCTTGTACCTACGAGGCCAAACAGTACACCCAACCAATGGCGAAGTTTTTCGGCATCTTTGTTTTCCTTTGGGATTACTTCATCCCAGTGACCATCATGACGTTTTCCTTCGTCAAAATAGTAATCAAATTCAAGCAGCAGAACTTAAAAGTCGCCATGAGGCAGCCACAGCGCCCAGCCCAAGCGTCAACTGTACCCACGATATCCACAATGAAAGCTCATAAAAACTCGGTCTCAGAGGTAGATCCAAACGGCCCCGTGAATGCCGATAACTCATTAGCAACAGCGGGTGACATCAACGAACCAAGTTCCAGCACCCAGCAGGTGCGGACCCAAGGCCCTAAATCCTCCAGCAACATCCAACGCAAAAATGTGACAAAAACGCTATTTATTGTGTATGTCGTTTACGTTATCTGCTGGTCACCCGACCAATGGGCGTTTCTTCAGTACAATCTGGGAGGAGAGCTTGATTTTGGGAGTACCTTCACTAATTTTGCTATTCTCACTGCTCAGCTGAACTCATGTGTGAATCCGTTTATCTACGGTCTCCAATATAGACAGTACAGAAAAGGTTTGATCAAACTTTTCAAGTGTCAACGATAACTTGGTGAAAGTTCCACGACGAATCTTGATCTCGAACACTGATTCTCAAATGCAGGGGTCATCCTATCTTGATTTAAATTGTGTGGAGAATAAAAAGCCTTGTTCAGTTAGTCAGTATAGAGCTGATAAGCGCTACCTGCAACCCTAGCCAAACAAAATTCTACGGTAGCTAGAAACCGTATATTCGTTGGTTGTACTATAGCACGCCCGTATTAGCACATAATTTCATACTTGAACCATGGATGACTTGTGTCAATATTCCGGGGATAAAGCCATTCCTGAGTGTGTTGCAGGTTGGTTAGCCTTGCTTTGCTTTGCTGCCTTGTTCCAAAATGTCAACGCATTAAGCAACATGTCACTATAACGACAGGTGCATTTTATAAGTGATTGTTTAACAGAAGAGTAGATTATGATCATGTTTATAATGGTTAATTGTAATTTGTCGGCATTGATGATGGGTGTTTATTCTACGAGAAAGCATTAAAGCGTTTTATTGTTTCAATATTTATGAATGACGAATGTTACGAGGCTTTAGATATGTCAGTTAAAGTGGAGAACATTTTATTTTGCGTTTGGCATTTTATGGGATTTCTAACTCAAGATTTCGTCTTTGAAAGGGCGAGGCCGTTTGCATTCTACAAAAAGCACTTACGTTGCTCTCAGAAGATCAGAAATTCAACTATTCAGGGACAAATGATAGCCGAAGTGCAATTTCAAAATTCATAAAAATATGCGTGCATGGACGCAAAAAAAAAAAAAATTCTAGTTCAGAACTGGTAACCCATCAACAGTAATGTCAAACGCAGATGTGAATGGTGATGAAATTCAATCATAAAACTGCATCAATATCACTTATGAAAATGGTTCATTTTAAATTTTCAATATGATAATAATTTTGCTTGAGACATTCCCGAATGTATTATTATTATTACAGTTAACTTTCCAATGATTTTCTTTTGCATCATAAAGATATTTTTATTATCATATTTTAAGAAATAGCGTTTAGTTATATTATCAGCTTATCGAGTGCATTATAATAACTAAATCTAGCTTTATTTTGTTTATAGAAGATATTTAATCTGAAGTGTTTACCAAACAGACTAATCATATGTGAGATGCAACGGAACATGTTATGTAGTCTACTATACGTTTTGTTTTCCGCAAACCAAATATATAACTATATGATGTAAATCCCTCTACTGTGTAGATTACCAAATATAACCACAGACAATTTGTTCTCCACTATTTATTAATAGCAAAATGAGCCCCTTTATAGTATTTTACGCATCAAGGCATTTCCGGCGACCATTGTAAACACGACATTGTATACATTGTGTATACGCGCCGCGCATAACTTTCGTCCAATAATAGGCCTTCATTGACCTTAGGGGCGTGTTTTGGCGACAGTGACCGGAAACAAATTTCTGACGTAAAAGTCACTGACCGTAACAATTTCCGAGAGAGCTGGTCGGTAACCAATAATAGTTCATGATATCTCTTGTAAATTCTCTTGTAAATTCAGGTTCTTAAAAAATACAATCTTCGTTTTATTTTCAAGTAATTGAATTAAGTCTTTGTAATTTTATCAACATAATTTTAAAAACAATTCCATTGACATTTTGTGGTAGTTTTTAGAGTCCGCCGTTTTGAAACCAAGCCTAACCGAGCCAACAGCTCGGTTACGGTTTGGTCGGAACAGCCGCGTCATCGCGGCTCAACCGAACACGCGAAAACGCTCAACCAATGAGCAAAGCTCAAACATGTTTCTGGTTTGGGTCGCCAAACAAAACGCACTCCTGAGGGTGCTGTTTGGGATAGTGACGTCATATCGTCACAGTTTTCATGAAGAGGCACGTATGTCCAAACGCTTGATTGACATAAACATTTTACGCTATGCTTGGCTTAAAACTGCAAAATCTGCAAAACTAAAGCCACAGTTTGCAGTTAAAAACCTCTCATATGATTTTGTATAAGTTTCGCCTCTCCATTGACTAACTAATTTCGTAAAATATATTTGCTAGTTGCCATAGTAACTAGTCAAAGATACGTGGCTCTTCGTGAAACCTTAAAAATGAGATGACCTACTTAAACACCTAACTGGGTAACGTATTAAACATAGGAAAAGGGGCGCGCGTGTCACGTGATCACGCGCGTGCAAAGATAGGTGGCTCTTTGTGAAACCTGAAAAATAACTTGCAAATACAATGCATTTTCAGGGCCGATGGCTCTTCGTGAAAAAGCAAAATGCTTTTATTGAGATAAAGGCCCCTGCTGAAATAATCAATAGTTTGTCAAATAAAGATACGTGGCTCTTCGTGAAAACGTTGACGATATGTGACGGCAGAAAACACCAAAACCATAATATATACAACTCAAAAATTGGATTGGATTATAATGTTTCTATTACGAAGATTGCTGATATTATCTATAGTCTATGTTTTAAAAAAGTAAGCAATGGTTTAATTTTATTGTCTGAGCTTTTGCATTAAAAGGGCATAACAGCGGCAAGTATATGTCTTTCTTTCGATAACTACTTTATAAAGCTTTAATTAAAACAAGACAAAATTACCACTATTTTATTTTCTCTTAAGTGATTTAATTTTTCTCATGATATTATTTAACCATTTTATACTGCGGTATCGCACGACTTCGACTTTAAAAAGTTTTAAACGGTCGGTTAATACCATAGAGCTATATATATTGGAACCCAGACGGGAAGTTGGAGCCTTTCTAATAAAGGGCAAGGCATATGTCATCGCTTAGTATATATATATCTCTATGGTTAATACCGAGTCACTACTCCTTTATTTCCATTCATAATGCCAGTTTTATTAAGTGTAATAATGTTGGGAAAATTGTAAAACTGTTATGTTTATTCCTCCACCGTATATATTACGAATTTTAGTTACAGACGCTGTTCCCCACTATTACGGAAAAGCAAATTGCGCCCTTTCTATTGTTTTACGCATCAAAGGCATTTCCGGCGACAATTGTTAGCACGACACTTTTAAACTCCTTGTTCTTGCCGCCATCGCTGAGGTCAAATAAAACGTGCACGTGTGTACGCGCCGCGCACAACTCTCGTCCAATGATAGGCCTTCGTTGACCTCACTGAGGGCGCTGTTTTGGATAGTGACGTCATATGTGACGCCGTAAAACCTGCGTTAAACACCAAACCATAAATACAACTCTAAGTTTGATTATTTTTTAGTGTTTCTACCACGAAGATTAATATAAGTCTAATATTCACCGTGTTTATATTGCACGTTTAAACATGGTCACGGGGTCTCCTCTCAACCAATCAAAATGGATAAACTGTCCCGGATATTTATGAATATGATTTCAATATAGTTATTTGTTTACCACCTCATATTGTACTGGTTTGGTAAATTGGTTGAAAAATTATATCAAAGAAACATCTTTTAGTTCTTGTATGTTGTGTTTTACGATCCAAATCCTGCAGACAGGAGGCACACTTTACGAAACGTCGACCTCAATTTATGTTCTTCTCAGAGTCAAATTCTACCAAAATAGATTTCACTACATGGTAGCTATACACCTTAAAGTAAACTAACGATATTTGCGCATCTGGTTGAAATCCTGTTGAAAATATTTCCCGTCTGCATTACGGGCATGTGGAAATTGTTTCGTAAAACTTGATTTTCCAAATCGAGACATAATCGCACAATGCTTCAAAAAATGTTCAAGGGGCTATGTCGTCATAATCAAAGCAGGCCTTATGGCCGAGGGAGGGCGCGCGCGTGCAGCAGGGACTTGGAAGAGTTCATAGTTTCACGGGCCTGCTTTGCTCATGTCCCCTTTAACTGTTAATTTATCATTCTGTTCCCTTTTTTTTACGATCGCCTTTTTTATATGATATATTTTCATGATAGGTTTGTGTATGTGTGATTCTTTAAACTGTTACAGATTGTATATTGTATTTAGCCTTGGTCTCACCAACATTGATCTATCTATATCAGAACTGAGCCTTTCGTGAGCTTATAAAGGTTTCAAGATATATTAAGAATTGTTTGGCATTATTAAGATTGTAAAGTATAATAAAGTAGTATTAAGTCACAAACTAATGTTCAGCGACAAAGTATTTGAGTACGATGAACAAATAGTATTTGTCAATGACTCATATCCACGCTTTTGGTGACAAAAACATAGGCCTACACGAAATACAAAATCGGTAAAGGTTTAAATTTTAGAGCTGCGTGAACCGACAAAACTAGCTAAGCACCATTACAACAAAATTATGCCTACCACAGAACGTCCGTGAAGCTGGCGCATGTACAAGATTTGTACGTTTTCTTGAAACAACATCTGTCAAAAGTCGTTCAAGAGAATGCACTCACACAAAAGTATCTCTGAGAAAATCGGGCCGTGCAACTTTAAACTGCATTTATATTCTGAGTGACAAATTCTGGAAGTTGCTCGAAAAGTGTTGATGCGGACGTTATTGAAAGCATCCTCTCAAAAAGGTTCTCGACTGTTCGCAATAATATTATGAGGCTGGATATCAGAGAAGATGGATTCGGTTCTGTAAATTGAAATGTGTAGAATTACTCTTTCAGGGTTTTTGGTCAAAGGATCTCATTTTATGAGCCGTGATGTATGGGAATAATTTGACTTCGTCACTTATGATGGATGACGGGTACTGATTGCCTGTTTATCAGTTAGCCGTCTAAACAAATGTGTGCGCCCGTATAAGTAATTCGAGGAACTTCACTTATAGAGACATGTTACACGTGCTCTCGGTGTGACGAGAGTGGTTCAGAAATAATCGCTTGTGGTAACAACCTGTCAGTTATACTCTCTTGTTTCCTACCTCGCGGGAAAACTCATCTGTTATCACGATTAGGACATTTCCATGGCAACAGCAGTTTCACTTTTGAAGGCGCAATTAGAGGACAATAGGTTTAAATTGTTTGAAGAGCATTGTGTTAACAACAGACGACAATATAAATGTAAAAGGCGGTCCTTCCATTATAAACGAGTATGGTGACAAACATGCAATTAATATAGGTCTATTTAGTTTTACTTCGGTCATAACTGGCTATCAGACTGTAGACAAACCAACTTATTTACTTACGACATTACCACGTTTTGCCCATATTTGGCCAGCGAGAAATAATAGACGATGTTGGGTTTGGGGGCGAACCGTATAAAGAATGCTTTGAAGCGTGTTTGACGAACGAAAACAATTGACAGATTTGAGGCAAAGGGACCACAACGACGTCCATTTCTTCCTCTTTAAACTAAAACCAGCATTTGCTAAGTTAATAAAATAACATATTGAAAAAAGGAGTAAATTATACTCAGAAGAATGGTACGAAACTGAACTTCACCCTTCCGGCATTCACCATTTTGGGGCTTCAAAAAAATTAAACAAATTATTCGGAGACCCCAATACATGGATTATGAAAACATATGATTTATCTTATATTCACTTTCCATTATGAAAACCAATCAACAAATAAAAGCAATGAAATTGATTGTAACAAACAACCACAATTTTATGTAAGAGAATTAAAGGGAGGGCATACATCTTTGGTATACTACCCCCACAAAATAATGACCTTAAAAATGCACTTCTTAAAGAGCAGGGGAGCTATTAGTATTATAAAACATTGTAAAGACATGACACCCTTTGAAAGTGATGTAATTTTTGAGAAAGGGGTAGTTTTTCACCAGCAAATTTGAATCTGAGAAAGGCTTTCTCATAAGCATCTGCAACCACACAATTCCGTAAAGCCGGGGTGTTGAATTTTTTAAAATTTTTTAAAAATCTTTTTGCAACCTCGAAGACCAATTGAGCCCAAATTTTCACAGGTTCTTATTTTGTGCATAATGTTGGGATACACCAAGTGAGGATACAGGTATTTGACAATTACCAAAAGTACACCCTGCCTTTAATTGACTACCACAGTTTATGTCAAATTAAATCCATAAATTATAATGACTACATCATTACAATGACACGAGACAACCTGCTGCTATTTACCATTCAGTGAATTCAGTCACTCTTTTTAAGCCATTGAACACGATGGCTGCAATCACCGACCTCGCCAGTTGTTTTAATTTGTACGTCACGATGGTGCAGGCTGGCGGCAAAAAAGACAAGTAGCTTGTTGCTATCTTCGAGACTAATTTATCATTCCTCAACGCACTACAGGACGACTCAGAAATAAGCAGCATCTTCCTTGTCTGACAATATTCAGTAAATATTGCGAGGTATTTATCATTTAGATGTCAGCAAAGGCAAGGGTGTCTTTTCGCTGCGGCGTCTAAGAACCTACAGACTACAAGGGACTTTAAATGCACTGAACATGTTTGGCAATTATCAAAGACCAGTCACTCGATGTATCCCAACATATGCATAAAATAACAAACCTGTGTAAATTTGGGCTGAATCGGTAATCGAAGTTGCAAGAAAATAAAGAAAGAAAAAACACCCTTGTTGCACAATTTTGTGTGCTTTCAGATAGGAATAAAATGCTTCTGGCAAGAAGTCTTTTATTATTTTAGTGAGTAATTACCTGTTTCTCAAAAACTACGTTACTTCAGAGGGAGTCGTTTCTCACAATGTTTTATACTATCAACAGCTCTCCGTTGCTGGTTACCAAGTAAGTTTTTATGCTAATATATATTTTGAGTAATTACCAAACGTGTGCCTTTAAAATCACTAAAACGGCAAAGAGATGTATGTTGGGTCTATGATTCCTTTGGGAGGTTTAGCATTAAGCCACTTCTTGGTATGAACATTCCGAGAAGAGAAAAGAAAAGGGGGCGGTAGCCTTCACGGTGGAAAACATGAAGCTGAACACTCTCGTTGTAACCGATTAAAGAAGTACAATAATGTAAGGGCTCGTGAAGTAGGGGTTACGTTTTGGAAATAGCACAAACAAATCACTTTGGTGCTATATAACGATATGAGAAAATGTCATGATCGTTTTGTGTTCTTTCTTCTGATAAATGTTTTTTATGCTTACCCATCTGAAGTGATCATTTTTGCAACGTGCCTCTTCATAATGTGTTTGCACAAAATGGGGTTTTATCATACATGTTCCGAGCAGACGGAAAGAACCATGCGAGTGACAGTGAGCGTTCAGAGAGTGACACCACCAAATCCCACCAGTGACAAAACAAAACATTAATGTTAGGCCTATGATATCATTTCTGA
>JAUELU010000018.1:2323492-2335153 GCA_032357145.1 Evasterias troschelii
ACCATGTAAGTTTAATGTAAATCTGTGAGCTTTTCTGTTTTGTGTTTTACCAGAAGTATAGAGACCCTTTAAGGGGAATTCATTTTTTGAAATGTTTTCTCAATCAATCTGTCATAGAATTAATAGGGATTCCAACAGTCACAGCTCCACGCCCTGTAAAGTAAATCGTCTTGAAAAGGTCAGTTTTCAGGGATGGATCCCGAATTTTCAGATGGGGGGAACGCAAATTCTAAAGGATAATTTCCACGCTGACAATTTTCAGGAATCGTATTACTATAAAAGTGCTGACAGTGATCTACATGTATATGTTGAATGTACGAGGTGTTAGTTTTACACTGAAAACAAGCCTGTAGGAAGCTCCAAACCTTTGTTTAGTCCCATCTCAAAAGGGAATACTGGATTTATACCAAATTATAATAATAATAAATACAAAGCGCAAACCCCTTCTATAGCGTGGGGCCCAAATGGTTTTTTTAATTCTAGATGCACATGCAATTTGAAGTGATTCCTGGCTATCTAAGCTTCCCTTCGATTTAGAGTAAACGTTTTAAGAAGTGAAGAGAGTTCCATGTCGGAGGTTTACAATTACTACTTCTAGAAGCTAATATTCAAATGTTGGGAGCCTTATATTTTTATAAATATTTTCTAGAACTAAAGTAAAGTATATAATTACAATTAATACACTCTTGTCTGCTTGTGTGGTTTTACTTATTCTATTATCCACATATCTAAAAACTGGAGGCACTATAAAGTCTATATAAACACTTATCGAGCTCTGATAAAGCAATAAGGCAGACAATTAACTTCCAATCAACCCCCCCCCCCCCCCAACCTCTATGGATGCCAAGGAAAAATAGGTGCGAATGCGCGAATACTCACATGTGCGTGAACCTCATTACACCGTACCCGCGCTCCCTGAACGCCCAGAGCCCACCGACTCGATCACTCTGCTCCAAGACAATCACATTCAACCCGGCATCCTGAAGACACTTCGCAGTTGCAAGGCCTGAAATACCTGCTCCAATAACACACACATCTGCTCGGTTTTTAAAGTCCATTTCACTTCACCGTGTTCATTGGCAAAATGTGAAGTAGTGAGCGAACCCTGCGAGCACAATTTTAATGTTGTTATCATCATCGTTATCATGATCATGTGTCAATTAACCTTTGACCGCAGCTTGTAAATAGACCAACGAACTTCTGATACTTATCTAAAAATAAACTAATGAATATTCATTAGGATTTAGGAATGTTTCAAATTCCTCGCAAAATTAAACCCTACTTTTGTAAAATATAGGATAAATGTGAAGTTTTTGCGTAAAACGTCAGATATATTTTATAAAATGGGGGGAAAATGATTTCATTTGACATTTCCGGGTCAGAAGAACTACGAGTGCATAAGTAGTGACGTCATAACTTTAGGTGTGCAGTGTGTGAACCATTTTGCCTGATTGACGGTACATTGTGGACTGGACGAGGTAAAGTATTGCTGAAATTTCACATTTTTATTGGTTAAATCGTCCTTAGGGGTCACAAACTCTAAAGTTTATTTGTACAAGTTCATTCCGAGGAAGCTGATTTTGGGGTTTAAATTGAAGTGTTGGACTGGGTAAGTGGAGTTTTAATCGGTTTATCATCATCGTGATTGCAGATTTTAGTGACTGTGCGACCAGCTAGACGATCAGCAGGCACGATGAGCATTGAGTGGGCCGGTGCACACTGCATGGGCTTGAATTCATATTGTACTTTTTAGTACCCCAAATACAACAATAAATTCACAGTTGTTTGTTTACATATGCTTATAATGGATTCCACCGAACCACAAGCAGTCATTTTAAGGGTTTTTAATTAATTTCAAAAATTCCTGCACCAAATTTTGAGTCACGAATTATTAATATTAATAACTGGGTCAACATGTTTCTGTTCATGCTGTTTGGCAGTGTTTTGTTGCAATGTTGGCATGGTCATGGTTGGGCACCTTTTCGAAAAAAAAATTGTTTCCCCATTCCTGACCACTCCCAAATACTTACTTTTGCTATGACAATTGCCATAATTTTGATTTTAGATGATGTCATACAAGTTTAGTTATTGCAATTGCATTTGTTGACAATGACAGACTGTGTATTGTACAGTAGTTGCAATATCGTCTTCCAAAATTGACTCAGTGTATATTGTAACGGTTATCGCAAAACTGACATGATTTTCTTTTAAATCAAGTAATGTTTTTTGCCAGGCTGGCTGGTTGGTTTATTATGATTTGTTTGTTTGTAGCATTATTGGCATTTATCAGAGGTTTTATTTACTCAGTTTAGGGTGGTATTTTATTTATCTCTTTGAAATCACTTGTTACGTAAAGGCACTGAACACGTTTGGTAATTGTCAAAGACCAGTATTCTCACTTGGTGTATCCCAACATATGCTTAAAATAACAAGCCTGTGAAAATTTGGACTCAATTGGTCATTGAAGTTGCAAGAAAATGATGAAGGAAAAAACACACTTGTTGTACAAATAAGTGTGCCTTCAGATAGGAATAAAAGACTTCTGGCCAGAAGTTTTTTATTATTTTAGTGAGAAATTACCTCTTTCTCAAAAACTACGTTACTTCAGACAGAGGGAGTCTTTTCTCACAATGTTATATACTATCAACAGCTCTCCGTTGCTCGTTACCAAGTAAGTTTTTATGCTTGTAATATATTTTGAGTAGTTACCAAACTTGTACAGTGCCTTTAAAAAACAAATATTAAGGGCAGCCAGGTTGGCTCAGTTGACAGCTAGTTTCTTCCCTGCCTTACATCTCTGTGGATCCTGGTTGGGTTTGATTCCTGGACTGGGTTTTCAGTCCCTACCTGACTGTGTGGGGCCGGGTCGTCCCTATTTTAAGGTTTTCCTTTAACGTCTGAAACTGAAATTTCTCCATGCATTGTCTTCTTCTTTGAAAACTGGGTGTAACGTTTCCAAGGATACTTTGCGGTCTACACATATGTATAGTCTGATTCACACTCAGCTTCAGATACTAGCAAAAGTGTAAAACCAACATTCCTCCAGAATGCATCAGGAAACTGATGATATCTTGGACATTTTATAGTAAGTCAATAATGGCTTTTTCTTGTTAAATCTGTTTTGTAATAATGTTCAATGAAAGGATAGACCCTGCATCCATTTTGACATCGCAGGCTCAAACAGCGCCCTCACTGAGGTCAAAGAAAGACCTCTCATTGGTTGAGTGATAGTTGTGTGTATTCATGAGGTCAAAGGAAGACCTGTCATTGGCTGAGTGATAGTTGTTTGTATTCATGAGGTCAAAGAAAGACCTGTCATTGGCTGAGGGATAGTTGTTTACATTCATGAGGTCAAAGGAAGACCTGTCATTGGCTGAGTGATAGTTGTTTGTATTCATGAGGTCAAAGGAAGACCTGTCATTGGCTGAGGGATAGTTGTGTATATTCATGTGTGCACACTTTCAATGTTTGTCTGAGCAATTGCGGTATACATTGTATGCAAGGGCTCTTACAATGCATGGGAGAAACTGAGCAAATAAAATTTTCTAGTCATAAAAAAATAATTATAATATTATTCTGATTACACCTTGGTCACTGCTTTTCTGTGGGAGAAAAACCCGAAACCTATAATATGCAATTATCAGATCTGTTTGAAAGTATCTTTTTCTTTATGAATGTGTATTAATTTCCATTTTTCAGTTTCAAGAAACAAACCTTAACGCCTAACTGCGGAAATTTTACAAAATAATGTCCTCTTTGATTGACTACCCAAAAATTTTAAGACCCTAACCAGGGTTCTCCACGTGCACTTCAGCTACATTTTTGTACATGTAGCACATAGGGCCGCTATGCGCAAATTGTGGACCGATACACATGAAATTTGGTCAGGAAAAAAAAGATTGCTAGTTACAATGTGATAACACTTACATATTATGAATCCTGCAGTCAAGTGATTTTCACAAAACATACTTTTAAGCGTACTTAATGTACAAGTTTTATTATATTTTGAAGGCAAAAGTTCCTCCTAAAGGTTGGTTGAATCCATTCTACCTGCAAGGTTGAATATTCAAAAGAGAACCACAGAAATTATTGGGTCTCGTACAAATATTTATGTTCTGGTAAATGTCAGACGAGGCCTTGAATTACATGGAAGCCATGGCTTGACCTTGGTGCCCCTTCAAACATTTCCAACAAAACTAACAGGTTTTCCAAATATGTAAGTGCCCTTTGCAAAATAATTATGGCCTTGCCCTCCCAAAGATGAAACTCCAGGCCTGTAACTTTAGTTTAAAAAATTAAAAACTTATTATTCAGCTTTTTCTCCACAGAAGGCACTCTGAAATCCCTTCTTGAAACACTTTGAGTATGGCATATTTTTTAATTCTTATGACTGTGCTAGATCAGTGCATTGTCTTTATTTATTGTCAAATGAATCATACTTGGATTCTGTACCATGCATGCTGAATTTGTGTAGGTCGTGCTCACCTTGACACTCACACTAGTGTCATATGTGCACACTACCCCTGTACTTAAGCAGTGTGTACAAGTACATACGTACATGTAGTTTGAACATTTGAGCATTGTCTTCAAGATGAGTTTGCACCCCGAGCGATGCATCACCACGCACTGACACAATGAGAAGGCAGTATAATCACACCCAGTCTATTAACACAGGAAATCCAATAATCATCCTCTGTGTGTGCAAGAATCCGTCTTGAGATGGGCGTTTGTGTTTTTTTAAGGGGGGCACTGCTGCACTTATAGTCCTCTTTTCACACTGCAGGTCCAGTGCCCAGAAAATACAGGCCTAGAATTACACTCTGTTGACCTTTGTCTTACATAAGGTAGCCTTGGTGCCCCTTCAAAAGTTTCCCATAGACTTCAAGATTTTCAAACAAAAGCGGTCTTTGCAAAATGAAATTTGCCTTGCCGTCTCAAAGATGAAATTTCCTGCCTGCTAAAACCCCAGGAATTTCCTGGGGAATTTGTTTATGACTGTAATTATAAATTCATGTGCTTTTCAAGTCTTCAAAAGGAGGGTTATACTTCAGGTAAGTGGATTCAAAAATGAAAAACCATACTTTGTAGAAAGCACAACAGCTGTTGAAAGTGTAAGCTATTCAGAGAAAAGCTTCCCTTCAAAGTAACAGGCCTAGGGTTTAGATAATTTTGTACACAATGAATCTTTGAAAATACAATTCATGCATTGCACGAATTGTATTTTCATATTTCTGAGGGCTGGTGCCCGTTCGCAAATGCTGCAGCCAGAGATGTGGTTGGTATCCGCTGTCACCTCGCTAAAGGAGGATGGATTCAATATTTTGTGTGAAATTACCTTGACAGTTTTTTTGCTGCTTTCTCAGTAAGGTAGACACTGTATTCAGCTGAATTTTGTTCACATGTGACTTTTACTGTAGGCCTACATCTTCTTTTTATTTTTGCCTATAAATCAGCATTACGTTCAGTTTGGCATTAACAATCTATAAGCTTATAATTTAAACTGGATCGAAGTTCCATCTTTGTTTTTATACACAGCTCTATCTGTCTATGACAGTATGAGAAGCAAAGAGAGGCCAGGGTTAAAAATACACTGACCAGTGCTGACTGTGGTTTTAAACGTTCCAAACAAATTTCATTGGAATTTTTTCGGAAAGAAGCCACAGAGCTATTGCAGACAATATAATAGTCAGTTAGAGTATTTGTGCATGCAGACACGTTGTGAAATGCCATAGGCAAGCTTGAGTGTGACAGGTTTGTACATCATGTGGGAAAAGCATGGTGTTGCTACATTAGATTCTTGAATTATTCGCACTTCACATTAACATTAAATGCAAATTTACATGCAAGGAAAATGTAAGCGAACTGTTCCTTTATACAATGGTTAGGATGTGTTATTGTTTTAAGAATGAGTGAGTGACATGGTTTCACTTTTGTAACGATCAATCATGGTTCAATGTGAGTAGAGTTTTTTATTTATTTTGCTATTATGACTTAAAAAACAATCACATCAAAGGGAAGATAGCGTTTGGTAATCACTCTGAAAATTAATCCCATAACAACTGACTCGGTTAGAAATACAGCGGATTTTGATAGTAAAACTGTATAAAGCTTTTTAGGAAACATTTCACTTCAAAGTAATGTGGTAATGGGAAAAGATATCAGTTTTTCTCCCCCCAAAATTTAAATCTGACTAATGTTACTGTCACTGTCAGATACCTTACTCAGATTGTGTTTGCCAATTACGGATTATTCTTGCTGCGTGTACATAACCCCTTTGGCTTTTCTGCGATATCTCAAAAATGCTACATTACCACCTATTTCAAGTGAAATTTTCACAGGTCAGTTTAATGAATATTGGTGTACATTTATAAACAAACAAACTAATGGTTACAAAAACCAAAATTATGCATTCCCGTTATTGAAGACAAGGAGTTGGATTTCATTGTGCACTATTGTGAACGGATATGATCCAAAATGTTCCAGGGCTTTGTACGTTGGGTCTCATATGGTTAAGGCATGTTTGGAATGTCTAGTGTACAATGTATTCTTAGATGTACATGTAACTGACTCTGAAGTTGTGTCTATTTGATAATTGTATGTCTACTCATGGTCCTCTGAATTCAATCCACTCTGTACATAATTTGACCTTTGCATGTACATTTGAACTGTGCTCAAATACCATCTGTAATTATTCACGGTTACCCTTTTATGATCAGCCCCCCCCCCTCCCCCAATGTACTGTAAAATTATGTTCATGATGTGTGAGTGATTTTTTTTGTAGCGCTTTTACTCGGTCGGAAGACTTAACATGCCTGTCAAATGCAGTTTATTGGTTTATGGTATGTCCTGTATTTTCCTATGTATTTTGGTAGTCGGTATTTAGCAACCGTGATAGGCCTTAACAGTTGAGCTTGCAATTGTGCAGTAAGGCATTTACGTCAGTGAGGAAATTGAAAGTGTTGTGGTTTGTGATCGTTTCATTTATGTGCATACATATGTTGGCAGGCCTGATGCACTCATGTTTTGATAGGGCAAGGCTGTTTTCCTTATTGAAAGGCACCTCTTGTGAGGAAATTAAATTTCAAGGGGCACCACGGCGAAGACACAGGCCCAATTTCAAAGACTTGCTTTTAAAAGCACAAAATTAGCTAGGCACAGAAAAAATTGTGCTTACCAGAATGAGGTTACCAGCCAAACTTCCACAGTCACATCCTGCTTATTTTTGCTAAGCAGATAACGTTTAAGCAACATTTTCCTTCTTAAGCAGCTCTATGAAATTTTACCATAGGCCTAGACGTTTAGACATTCCAATGGAAATGCCCTTAATGAAAGCCGCCTTGCCCTCCCACAGATGAAATTCAAGGTTTGTAGATATTCAACTTGCCTCCATGAAAGCAGCTCTAAGCAGCTCTATGAAATTGGGCCCCCTTGTACTTCAAAGAGGCAACCTTATGCTCCCTGGTACCTGCCTTTGTGCCCTATGAAATGTTCCTCTAGAAATTTAAACTTCCCTCACAGCAGAGGTGCCCTTTACAAAGAAAAAACTGCCTTGCCCTCAGTATCAGGCCTGATGAGTTTCCCTATGATAATAGCTTCAAGATCTTTTGGAGAGAAGAAAACAAAATTGGCGTGTCATGGTCGAGTGGTCTAGCGCACTGGATTCAAGTTTTGGTATCTCTGATCATCAGTTTGTCGGTTTAAGTCCCGGTCTTGGCACTATTGCTTCATCCTATGGATGGGATGTAAAGCCGTATGTCCCACAAGTTGTGTAATTCACGTAAAAAAGAACTCAATTCACTTATCATTAAAGAGAAGGGGTTTACCCTGGTGTTTTCAGGTAATTTATATTTTAAACACATGTACATTGTACATGTACATGTACATGTACATGTACCTTGTAGTAAAAATAATGAGCGCTTCTCAGGGATGAGATTTGTCAGACTTTTGTCTGAATTCAGACTTTTTATGTCAGCTTGTTGAATAAAAAATCCTTTCATTTTTCCACCTAAAAGAAGGACTTCCCTTTGATCTACCTCACTAGTGCTTATGACACTGTTCCTAAAAGACATGTGAATTCCAAACCCTCCCTAGGGGTTACCAAAAGGTAGAAACGCGATCATTTAAACACACATGTAGGCCATACGTCCTAAAGTTTGGATCCAACAATGTAGTTTCAGACTTTATTGCCAGCAATGACTCTCATCCCTGGCTTCTAGACATGCTACATACGTAGTGTACATGTGATGCCCTCTGGTGTGATAGGAACTTTGTACTATTATTATTATTATTAATTCAATTTAACTAAAATAAGAAATATGTGGGCTGCTACTGTACCTTTGAGGAGTATTCTGTGGTATGGCCAACCTTTTGGAAACGAGACCTTTTTCTTCATTTGAAATGTACAATGTGTAACATGACATTTTTAACAGTTGTTTCCTCATTCAAATGGCAAGTATCCAATATTTGTGTACTTTTAATATTATTTTCAATTTGTTGCTCACTGAAGGAATCATTACTGCCCATAAGACCAGTCAAGACCGAATCTGTAGTCTTGTGTCCAGTCCTTGACCAGTCTGTGACCATCCTCTGGACCATTGGGTGCATGGTCAGTGACCAGACGTTTGGCACTACACATCTAGAGGCTTCAACCCGGAAGTCACTGTACTATTCATCATCATGCCCTTATTTGGGAAGTCCACAAAGACACCTACTGAGCTTGTCAAAATCGTCTTTGAGGCGCTGGAAGTGATCGAGAAATGCCAGGAAGGAAAGAAGGCAGAGAAGGTTTGTACTCGATCAAGGAAGTTCAATTAGTGCACAGCCACGATCATGTGTACACATTTTTTCCGTGTCCATTTTATGAACAACAGTTTGAAAACCACTGGTAGCAGTTTTCTCAATTGACGTTATTAATATATCAATAAGCAATCGCTGCGCCAATGGTGAATAAAAGAGCTTGAGTTTGTCAAATACAAGATCTGCAAAGAGTAACTCAATATTTATCTGTTTTTCATTTGGTGTCTTTGTAACAAAAAGTGTACCCATGATTGTGGCTGTGCACATTAGCAAATGGTTAAATCTGTTGATCTTGTTTACTGTCTGTAAAACTCATTACTTCCAGTAGAAAGGCAAGATATTATTCACATATGGAATGGCAGTGAGGTCACTAGAGCACTTCTAACCTCTGTGAGGGACTATGAGTGACCAGAAGAGGGAGCTATTACCGAGGCTGAAGACTGATGGAAATAGGACCCTCTTTGGTCACTCACAGGCAAGACTGGGGACAGACGTGAACAAGTGACCGAATTATGCCATTCCTTATGTGTTTGATAACACACCTCGGTCCAAAATACAAAATACTTCTGAGTAATTCAACAATCGGCAGTTCAACAATTTTAAAGTAACTATTTAACATGTAGTTTCCCTAGAAATTCAGCTTTTTAGTTGTTCATCACTGTTACGATTAGTTATTATGCTTTAGGGCGGCGCTCTAACTTGTCACTTTTTTTTTTTTTTTGAAACTTTTTCTGTAAGGTAAGCGCTTGATGTCTTGACGCGCATCAAATTCACTGTGGCGCAAATCTCATGCACAAGCCTATAATAGTCCATGAGCCAGCTACACTTGCCGGTACCATCTCGAGCAGTGTCGAGTGACTAATTCTAATATCACTTTTTTGCAAATAATCCACAACTTGCCATAAACTGTGATAGCCTTTCCAGAAAATTTTATTAATACAATTTTTCAACAGATTTTCACTGTAAAATCTGAAACGGCTGTTCAGAAAGTAACATTTTTTAAGCCCATGTATTTGCGCAGAGAGTGAATATTTGAATTGTACATACTCAAACAGCCGTTGAATATTTGTCACTTGACAAGCTTGGTTGCCTATCTTCAATGTTTCTCTTTGTCAGACTGCTGCTTTACTTTTTGTAATAAAGTCATCAAGAGGGGTATTTGTTGGTATACAGAGCTCGAATTTGGGGAGAAAATCCACAAGACTTCAGGGCTTGTAGCTCAAAATCTTAACTGGACCAGACATTTTTTTACAAGACCAGTCTCAAAATGTGAAAATAAAAAATTGCTGACTCGGTTTAACATGCACCTGAGTACGTACATGTAAAGGAAGAGTACATGTATACCTGATTACTCATAGAATCGAAAGATAATTTATCAGAACCAATTGAATATAATTTGTTTCTGTTATTCAATTGAAAAACACAAGACCATCGAACTTGTTAGGTCATAAGTTTACTGGCCCAATAGTAAAATTACTGGCCTCGGGCCTGTGGTCCAGTGTAAAATTTGAGCCTTGGTATATGTAGGTGACATATTGACTTGTCCTGAGGTGTTTTAACTGGCCTTTGGCCAATGGACCAAAAGGGAGAACTTTGCTGGGGGATAGTTTCATTCCAGATCTAAGGGACACCCCCTGCCCGTTTTAGGGTGGGTTGTTGGTTTTTTTTTTGGGGGGGTGGGGGTTGCGTGTGATCACATTCCAGAGTTGAAGATGTAAAGACATTGAGTAAAGACATTGTGCTTTTTTTTTTTAACAGGCACAAGAGGATGTATCGAAGAATCTTGTTGGGATGAAGACCATCCTGTACGGAACTGGTGAACAAGACCCGCAGACAGAGTTAGTCGGTCAGCTCGCCCATGCCATGTATGATAGTGGCCTCTTACTGTCACTCATCAAGAACCTCTCTTATCTTGACTTCGAGGTACGTGTATGGGTTTTTATTATTAGTATTGAGAGAGGTACTCTTAAAGGGGTACCGTTTTAAATCTTTGGAGAGAGCACACGCGTGCATCTGCAGGAACTGGGAGAGAGTTTATAATTCCATGTACAGCCACACCCTACTTTGATCTTGATGACATAGCCCCTTTAATGTCATTAAACAAGCTGCCATCATTGGGATGGTCGGTTTTTGAACACACAGTGCAGAGACACTTGTGGTTACATTGCAGTGTTCAAACAAACAAACAATGGGCGCTTTGATAGTGCTAGGGGGTGTCATAAAGTGATACATAAGAACCTAGTATTATAGGTTTTCACGGCCAATGTGAACAAACATTCATTGAGTTTAACATCCGGCTCATTCAATTAAGCTTGAAAATGAATGCTCCGTTTGATCAGCATTTAACAGTAGTTCAATTTCAATAGCTTAGCATTCACTGGTCAAATAAGATCATTCAAATTTGCAAAAGCCAACAGCAAGAGGCTGGTCAACCATTCAATTTCATCATTGTTGTAAATAGGCTGTAGAAGTGCAACTAAAGTATTGTGAAATAGTTGTACTGAGAGTCCATACATGTAAGTGAATTGAATCACTGAAACAAACCTTAATTTGTAAGAAGGTAGAAACCATGTGTGCGCAAAAAGGCAATTGAATACAAGAGTAGCTCAAAACAAACTTACATGTAGTTCGGATGGATACGTGCATAAATTTGAATGTGGTTAATGCAACTGAATTTATTTTCGCTGAAATTGGCCAGGAAAACCTATGTTATATTAAGTATTGTTTGAAGCTTTGCATGGTGTGGAGAAATAGGAAGACACTATAAATAAATAAATATAATAGTAACCTTTCGGGTACAACCATGGGTAAATCTCTTTTGTGTGAGTGTTGGCTCTGAGAAGAGCCGGTTTGGTCTCGACGTTT
>JAUELU010000018.1:2686912-2698022 GCA_032357145.1 Evasterias troschelii
TTCCATGAGGCGGAGCCCTGGAATCGGCTCCACCCGGCACAAGGTTATAATAATAATAATAATAATAATAATAATAAATATATAACTTATATAGCGCCTTACATCTAAAGCACAAACCCCAAAGCGCTTAACAGGGAAGGAAATACCGATGGAATAAACAAATTTAAAACAACAAAAAGCACAAGCACAATGCAACAAGAAGCACTTCGTTAAAAATATGGAATAAATTATAGATACAAGAGTGAATATGGAATATACAACAGCAAAAACTTTTGTAAAAAGGAACTAAGTCGCAGCCCAGGTCATTAAAAAATAAACATAGAATATTTGGAATAAACATGATTAGCAAATTACAGACTATACGGCAATAGCCAAAAACTGTATAAAAAGGAATAAGCCGGCGGAGCCTTGGATTTGGCTCTGCCCTGCACAATGCTACATGTAGGAGTGAAGCCTTACATTGCCAAGGCGAATAGAACAAGACCAGCAAATGAACACAATGAGGCAAAGCCACAAGGGGGCGGAACCTATAGACCAACCACGCGCCAAGGAAATCAACCAGCTAGAGCTGATGAGGGGGTGGGGGGGGGGGGGGGTGGATTGGGATACTGCCGTCACTGTGTGTCATTGTGGGGACTCCAAGACACCGTGAGAATGCTGACCCCCAGTAGCTCTGAATACCATCAGACCGGCGGCACTTATCCAGGGAAGGATGGGGACTACAACCAATCAAACAATCAATCAATCGTAATATTTATATGGCGCCATATTCCAACGGTCATTGCTCATAGCGCCGTACAGTAAGCTCTTTTAAACAGGTGAGATTTAAGTGAAGTCTTGAAAGAAAGCTGGAGCTACACACAAATGTACACATAAGTGACATACATGAACAGATGGAGGTAGCGCAGATGGAGTGGCCGGGGGCTAGTGACAATACCGGAGAGCGCTCGGTTGCTTTGTCAGATCCAGAGCAGAGCCTGGCACCCCCAGCAGTGCACCTGAAGAGGCAGCCCTCAATGGACAGCCAGGATCATCGTCTGCAACACACGGAGCAGCCCTCACCAGAGAGCAAAGATTATTATGACGGTCCGCACCACATGAAGCAGCCTTCACAAGAGAGCCAAGTTCACCTCCGAAGCACCCATACAATGAGGATCAGTTTCACCCAGGACAGTCTATGACGCCCCTTTCCCTGGTGATGGAGGGTCACACAATAGAACACCTCTGCAAGAGCCGAGGGTGTGGCTGTCCCGGAGGAACCAGCATCCCTAGGCGCCTACACTACACCACCAGCCATGCGGGCTGATGCCATTTCACAGGCAAAGGGGCCAACCAGCACATTCCCCCTTGTTGTGGTACCCGCTGCTAAGGATTTTAATTGCCTCTAGCCATCGGGCTAGCTCTTTGGTCTAGTGGTAAGACATCTGCTCTAGTAATGCAAAGGTCGTGAGTTTTTCTACATCAATAAAATTGTTTGCGGTTCCTGCTTCTACATGAGCCCAGTCTCAGACTTGAAACTGATCCCACGTCCACTTTTTGTTTTGACTCGGACTCAGTCTCAGAGCACCGTGACTTAGACTCGGACTCAAATTTGAACCCTGACAATCACCGTGACTCGTCTTGAGACTGGCTCAATACCAGGAAAAACATGCAACTTCATTGGCCAACGTAATTTGTCAATAAAAATAAAAACATGCCTATTGTTTCCAGCGATGCGCTGCTTAAGGCCTTTGCATGTCAATAACGGACCCCGTTTGTTTCATCAGCGCATATGTCGTCTTGTTCAAGTCTGTGATGACTTTTTGTTGTCCACTTCTTCTTAAGACTAACCTTCGAAATAGCACTTTGCGCGACCAGTAATCAGACAAACTAAGTGCAATCTCAGACTTGAAATGGTAGGCTAGGTATAACTGGCTCATCCTGTCCAACTTTCATTGGTTTTTGCTGATTGGATCATGATGATTCTTTACCTCCATACATGTAATCTGGGTTGTCAACAGACTTTGAAGTACATGTAGCAGGCGCATAGGGCTAAGAGGGAAGCCCTCATTACATTCTTTGTAACATTGACTTGATGTCGCCTAAAGGGTTGCATGTAAATAGAGTACAGCGCTGGCAAACTGAATTGTATCATAGTAAGTTCTTTTTCTTTTTTTCTTTTTTCTCTCATTGACAGTATTTCACCTCATGAAAAATTGTGAAAAAAAATAAAGAAAAACAATTAGTAGCCGGCTGCAAAGGGCCAAGTAGCCGGCGAAATCGCCGGCAGCAGGCGCCTCTGGACAACACTGCATAATGAGTCGTAAAAGTCCTTGACAAACCGACACTCATAATGACATGTCGACAAGTACTGATTTCGCGGTCAGTTTTTTAAAAGTTTGTGCTCGTTTGAACATAGAAAAATAAACTACAGCGGGATTTGAACCAACGACCTTCAGTTTAATGCACGTATCAGTTGTAGTCCCAGCCCTGGGGGACCCCGGACTTTGGCAGAGGTAGCCGGGACATTAGACGGGGATGTGCAAAAACCGTGCCCCGCTAGCCGGGACAATAGTGGGGTCTTTGCCGAGGTTGTACAATTTGTTTCCCCGCCCTACCGGGACAATAGTGGGGTCTTTGTCGAGGTTGTACAATTTGTTTCCCCGCCCTACCGGGACAATAGCGGGGTCTATGCTGAGGTTGTACAATTTGTTTCCCCGCCCATACCGGGAAAATAGAGAGGACTTTGCCGAGGTTCTACCATTTGTTTCCCTGCCCTACGGGGACAATAGCGGATCATATGGTGGTTGGGCAGGAATCGTGCGGGGGTTGTTATAAATGCCCCGCATGCCTGGGCTGGCATCGTGCAGGGGATCATACAAAACAAGTGCCCCGCCCGGCTGGGTAGTAGCGGGGCATGGCAGGAAATATGACGCAAAGCCATTTTTACATCCCCTGCCAAGTCCCCGCTAGTCCCGGGTCCCCCAGGGCCGGGATTACAATTTATATGTACATAACCTGCCGCGCTCTACCAACTGAGCTATCTACATGTAGCCCTACGTATATTGGCGGTCTCCATGTTTTCTCCATGTTTTGCCATACAACCGTTAACTGCTGTGTAGCCAGGGATTACACCCAATATTTGGATACAACCTGGGAAGCAGCAGCCATGGGATCACCTTAAGGGGATGTAACTTTTTGGTTTCAAATGATAAGTTACAAACCACAAGGGAAACTGACTGGGTAAATTTTAAATAATTTTGATAACTTGTGTTTTATAACTTAATATTCTTCTTTTTTTCCCCCCGCAAGATGTTTAACTGTAAATTGCTTCAATACACAATGGAGATCAATCCAATATCTTTAATCACTTCATGCTGGATGAAGTCTGTCATGTCATGACATCTGTCATGTCATGTCTGGACAGATTTACAGTAGGCATTTTTTAACACCAGGAACAACTTCAGCATTTTTCCCATATGCTGATCACATGTGGACGGCCGACATTTTTAAGTAGTTGTAAGAATTAAAACCTCTTAGTTGTATGGACCTTGGGGAGAATTAAATGGGTTATGTTCGGAAAAGACAAACGGCAAAAGAGCAATTTTGAGTTAAGCGTGGGGAAAGTGAATAATCCTACATGGACTACCAGACTACATGTAAGTGTTCTGGGGCCCTTGGGGCCAAATTCACATCTCTTTTGAGCACTGGATATATACACATGTAGTCAACATCCTATTGAGGTTTGCGGTAAGCTTTGCACGAGCACTAGTCTGAAGATTTTCAAAAGTCCAGAGTGACGCTGTAAGAACTTCTTGAAAATAAATGAACTAACCAGGACTATTGTGTGTGAGTAGTTTCTCTACAGTGCATACACAAATTTTGTAGGACCCAAGTTTTGTCATTGACTACAGGCAAACTGATGGGAAAATCTGGAACCTGCTTGTTACCCCACATACAGTAGCATGCATGTACATATACACAACAAATAGTTTCAATGAAAAGGGAGTTTAAAACCCTTCTACAGTTTGCAACATTTTCAAGTGAGTTGACCAACCATTTGAAACCATTCAACTGCCACAGTTGTGTACATGTATGGTGGCACAACTGAGCACAGAACTAACTGTGTACTGTGTATGCATTCCCTCATGGTATCATATTGCAAGGCTGGCATAGCTTAAATCTATCATTCAAAACCACAGTGAATGGTATTGAATGGCCAGACAGCAGGAGGGTTAAGGGGCACTATTGTCATGATCACAGCGCACATGTAGTAACTGGATGAGAGTTTGTTTCCATGGCAAGCCACAAGCAGACTATGATCATGACGACAGCACCTTCAAGCCCCACACATACAACTTCCATGTACATTGTAGTTTAATAGTGCCAGCATTAAAAGAGCAACATGTCCATAAATTGTGCATGTACACATGTACAGCGTATCTGTAGTTAACAACTCACTTGTCAACTACAGTAATTGCATAGTTATTACAACAAATTGAATAATTTGATGAGACACCCACACACTGATTGATTGCCTCGAAGATCGGAAGCAATTCATAGAGCTGGATTTATGGCAATGATTAAAACATGTGTTCAAAGGATGTGTAGTGCACACACTGTACACACGCTGTGTCAGTCATGTCAGTACCCATTACATGTAGACCAGCTGGGCCCAATTATAACACACGTAGGCCAACATGTAGTAGGTCTACATTGAGCCTGCTTGAGCTCAACAAACATTTACTTGAAACCTGGGGATTGGGTTGGCTCAGTGGTTTCTTTTCCTGCCTTCCATCTCTGTGGACCCCGGTTTGGGAGTATTTATGTTTGTTTTTTCCTGTTTCAAAATTTATGCATTTAAATAAAAAATATAAATAAATAAGTCATTTGAAATCATCACCAAACATTTTTATTATTAAAAACAATAATAAACACAGTTTTGGAGGGAGGCAGAGACTATACGCAATCCCACCCCCACTTCTGACAAGGAGCAAGTTTGGTTGGCTGACTAAGAGTCGACTGGACTTAACTATAGTCGATCTAGATGTCACTCGAACACTGCATGGTTAAACCAGCTAGTCCAACTGGATCAACCAAATATTGGTTATGATGGTACTTTATATTTAAGAACTTCTGTGTCCAAATGGTCAAAATATTTGTGTGTACTTCAGCCCTCCAATTAACCCACGGCACTCACAGCAATTGCCGTGGTGCCCTGTGCTTTTGCTGTGGTGCCCTCTGCAAAGTTCCAACAGATTTACATTTTCCTCATAGAAGTGCCCTTTACCAGAGAAAAATTGCTGTGCCCCTTCAAGAGCGAAGTTCAAGGCGTGGTTCATGTACATTGTAGGCCTAACTGACCAGATGTACATGTACACATGTACTACTAAATGACAACATTATAAATCTTTATTTCAGTGGTCATCATTTTTTCTCATGTACAGTGAATGTACATGTACAGTGTACATGTACAGTATGTTGTTCATTATTATTATTATTTTTTTTGGTAAAAGCACAAAAACAAGAAATATATGGGGGGGGGGGGGGGCCTAGGCTTGTGAAGCTTTTATAAATATTTAATAAACCTTCACAAAACATTACAAAATAAGCATTGTACCCGACTGCTCATCATTCGTCTTCAATAGAACGTATAAATTTATTCTAAATATCTCTTTATAAGAAATAAACTTTTATTTGGACTTTCAAAACCTACATTCTGAACAGCACATTTTTGTGTGTAATATTCTGGGACACAATGCAATCGGCTGTTAACTACAGTGTAGGCCTACTAGTGTGCATTGCTTCAGATACAGACAGTGCACAAGCCCTCTGGCTGACCTAGGCCTATTCTTTTCATAGTACAGGATGCAAATTATCATAAATCAGAACATGTACATGTAGTAAAATGCTGTGTGCACACAGCGTACTACATGTATGTGAATGCTGTATAGTGCCGCATATAATTTACATGTAGCACTGTAGAGACCATACAAGTGTTCGGTGCGTACATGAACCCATGGCTAGACAATGGAGTCAGATACTGCTATCTTTCCCCACACACTGGCATGTACATGGGCCCTACACATATATGTATCTAATAGTGAATCGTGAAGTAATGGAAAACAATTTGTCGGTCACGACATGAACTGACATTATGGTTCACTAGGTGAGGGCATGCTCTATATGTCCCGACACCACATGTTCCAAAAAACCTTACAGATGTTCCGATAAACCCTTGTGATCTGCACGCTTGGGAGGGTTAGGGTTTGGGTTAGCATTAGGAAAATAGATTAGGTGTGTCGGAACATAGGGGTGTGTCGGAACATAGGGGTGTTCGAAACCCAGATGTGTAACCGTTCACTACAGCAAAACAACTCTTGGCCTATTTTAAGATTTAAGTTGCCCTATTTTTCAACTGTTACGATTTAAAGAAAAACTTAATACCAAAGTACTGTAAAGCTGACTTCTTCCTCAGTACATAACTTTGTATGTGTTTTCAATCTTGCAACTGTAACTGAACTAAAGGAGCTTTCTTAAAGCATGAAGTTAATGTGATTTTAAACAGACATAGTCGTGCATTTAAATTTAAGAAATGCATTTGGCAGCAAGAAAATATTGCCCCAATTGTTTGATTGTCCTGTGTGCACATGTGTACACAAACAAAAACACTCACAAATTCTCATCGATGTTTTTCATCATGTTCTACAGAAAGACTGGTTAATTTATGTTGATTGATTTGATTGATTGATTGATTGATTGATCGATTGAAATTATTCAGATAAATTACAGCAAGAACATGGCAAGAATACATACACAGCAACAGGATGTTAAACAAAAAGGAAAACAATAAAATAAAATAATTTTTTAAAAATGCACAAAACTATCCACGGATAGCCAACACGAAAACAACACCTTACATTTATTTCCATTGGGTTCCTCATGTTCCTCACAGAAAACCCCCCAGAAAAAACACCGAAAACAAAAAGAAATACAGAAAACAGACAGACGGACCTATGGAGTAAAAAAAGACGAATGGAAGAAAAAAAACAAGAGAAGAAAAATCAAAATGTTAATTAATTAATTAATAAGGGCCTAAGCACCAATACAAAATGAAAAGAAGAAGCACCCAAACTATGCTTCCCTATGCAGCAAGAAAATATTGCCCCTATTGTCGGATTGTCCTGTGTACATAGTGCACACTGTACTATTTTCATACAAAAAACACACACAAACTCTCATTGATGATTTTCATCATGTTTTACAGAAAGACAGGTTAAATTATGTTAGGCCTAATATGTTTTTTGAGGTTACGTGTACATTGTGCATACATGTCTGATCCTTCCTGTTTCTCTCCTTAAGCAAGTCTTATGTAAATATTACAATACATGTACATTACTTTTGTATTGAAAACATTGAACTTCATAGATGTACCATTGCACGCAGCAGCAAACATGTTTACACACAGCCTTTTGGTCACATCTTTCATAGACATTATGCAAATGAGTACTACCTCAATTCTGTTTGTGGAAAAATAAATGTTACAAAGCAGCTGCTCGGCATATTACAAAACCTAACTTTTATAAGGTGATCCCTTACTACATGTACATAGGCTTACATGTATAGGCCTACTGTACTTGCTCTTGAAAATTGCAGTTTGAAATGAGACGCATCCCTTGACTGTACATTTGTTTACATGCAAAACAACAAAATTTAAATTCTCATCAGAAGAGGACGACATTAAATCTTGGGTTGTTTTAAAGAACACCCTTTATTTAGAATGCGAGTTTTCATGGTGATCCCTCTATACAAACATTGCACTATGCTCCAATGTGTGACCTACTGCACTACCTCAACAATGATCAGGTGACCTTGGTAGATCACACAGGGTCTACACCACTACATGCACGTGACTTATGTATGCATGAATTGAGGGAATTTCCAATTGGGGCTTATGTGTTAACCATACTCAGTCATTGTGGCTGCCTTCCAAAGTTATATGTTTCTATCTAGGCCTACATCATGCAGACATTGCTTAGTTTCAATGTTGTTGAGGAATAATTTGTGTGTTTTTTAATCACAAATTTATTTGACACTAAATAAAATGAGAGTAGTTTCTAGGTCTATTCATTTCAAAGGAAAGTCAAAAAAGCCCTCTAGTTCACTTCACTTTTATATTTGACCTAATTTTAAACCATTCTTTATTTGTAAGGTGTAGTTGCTTGAACAACTAATCTAACAGACTGATTGATTTTTTTTTTATCAGGTTTTTGTTCCTCGTATATAGCCTTTAAATCCCAAAGAGGCATGCACAAACTTCAGGACTGCCAATTCAAGTAGGGAAGAAAGATTATTATTAAAATACCCCCCCCCCCCCCCTAATTAGAATGTATCATGCACTACACAGGTCTAGAAAAAAGAAAACACACACACACAAAATTCATTTTTTTATCAAACAAAGTAAAACCTTTTATTTTCAAGATATTTGAACAATTGTAAAAATTTAGAAAACTATTCATTTAAATTTTTTTTATTAACAGTAAGCATAAAACAAAATTAACAGTACTCTGGTCTGAACATTAACAACAAATTGTTCCATATTTAATATTGTAATGGTGACCACATGTAACGATGTGTATATTGGGGGAAATGTTCAACTTTGTGATATTTTTGAAGATATTGTGTTCAGATAAAATTAGCACTGGCAATGCATTTTTATTTAATAAACATATTTGTATCCACATTTCCAATGTGCATTATTTAACCATATTGGTATAATTTAATGATCGATTGTTGTGAAAAGAATGAACACACATTTTTAAGCAGTGGAATTTTTAGTGCAACTCTCGACTCGACCCACCTTGCAATTTGCATGCCCGCCCAGCCATCATTAAATTTGTACTTCCCACAAGACTATCTTGAACCAAAAAAGTAAAAACATTACAAAGCGACATACCATGTGTTAAAAAATGACAAATCTACATACCAAGCTGGTCAGAAATTCGAGTTTTGGTGATGCATGTGCATAAATAGAAACCGGCACATGAAGCATAGCACGAAACCACAAGCAGTACTGTTTTGATCGTAAGAAATGTTTCGTTTCAAACTGGAAATTTAGACGGTCCAGGAAAAGTTTTTCCTCAAATTAACACATTTTGAGATTTACTTTTAATTAAATTTGCCTTTAGTTAGTACAACAAACATTCCAAATGTAATACTTTACCATGCTCTGTTGTCCAAAGTGCAAGAATCTGCATTTTGTTAGGAGAAATGTCCTCAGAAAATGCCTAAAAACCACAATTTGTCAGACCTCCATTTTACCAATAGCATTTACAGAGCATGCTCAGTATAACTGTTTGTTCTACGATTATCAATTTACTCCAATAAGTAAAGAATATGCGCCTGCTGCAGAGAGTTGTTTCGGGTGAAAATAACCGCAATAATCAGCAATTCAAATAAAAGCATGGACCTGGAAATTATCTTGGACTTTTTTGCTCCTAAAAGCCAAAATAATAAACAAACCACATGAAATTATCTGTATATCAACACAAAATATTAAACAAGTAAAATACAACAAAACCAAACAAAACCAAACCAAGACAACAGTTTGTGTAGCAAAATAGTACAATGTGAGGGTTGCTAAAAAGTAGGTAATTCCTATGACAAGTTTTGGGTAACCAACTTGGGTGTCTCCAAATTAATATCAGGTAAAACGCTCGTTTTTTCCAGCTGCATTTGAAATAAAGTTTGTTAAGTTTTAAAATGATGTATAGGCTAACCTATCATTGGAAAAGCCTTTTGATTCATGACGTGGTTCTAGGAATATAAATCAATTGTCAAAACTGGGAACTCGAAAGGTCTAGTTCACACGTTTCAGCTACTGGACCCAAACTGTTGCATGAATTTAAACATTTGCCTTGACAATATTCAAGTCAATAGGAGGTAGGCTACCTCCATAATTAGAGTAAGTGGCCGATAAAATGACCCACGAGCCATGCCAGCGGCTTTAGACGCCGGCCGTCCACAGAGCGGCACGTGTCCAACGCGTGTATTATATGGTCCCGAAATCTCAACTCCATAAAAGATCATTGGGAGCCGAAATCGTATGGTTTCCACTCCTTTCTTTTGTCTGTATGGCTCAGTGTGTGGTAGTTACAACCGAAAAACTACTTACATTAATCTAAATTTGAGTTAGGAGATCTATTGCCATAGAAAATAAATTGGTCGACTAACATTTTCAGCGAATGTTTTATGGTCAAATTCTGCATGCAAGTTGAACACCAGTGCTTGGGATAAATAAAACAATATCTGAAAGTGACTCTTGAATGTTCTCATAATGTTCAGTTCACAGGTCAAGCATCAGTGTCAAGTTGTGCTGGTGGTGGAGTTCGATGTCTGACTTTCCGCGTGAGCAGGGTTGAATAGGTTACTAGTCAGCGTAAAGTCTTTGTGCCGTCGTTGAAACCGTAGTCCAACCCATTGGTCTTGAGTCATTGAAGGAGACCCTGCAGTGATGAGAACGAACAAAGAAAGATCGACAAAGAACTAGATTAGGTTGTTTTACAGTTAACTTAAGTTTTTATTTGCATTATCGAAGCTATCACACCACTTCGACAGTAATTTTTGTTTCTCCATTGGATGCTGATCACTTCTTTTGTATGTCTTTGAAACAGTCATATACTTTTCTTAGAGCACAAATTCAAAGAAAATTGACGTTTATTTAAACGTTTGTTCTTAAGAAAACGTACACCGTCCACAGTTATAAACTCAGTTTCCCATTTAAAGGGTGTGTACAACATTGGTAATTGCCAAAGACCTGTATCCACTCTTGATGTGATCCAGCATGAAATAACAAGCTCAATCGGTCTTCGGAGTCATGAGAAAACAGTGAAAAAAACCATTAATATGTTTCAAAATGTTTTCAAACATAAGATTTTATCCTGCAGGATAAAACTATTGTTTAACTCATTTCCTAAAAACTATGGCATTTCAAGCAAAACTATTTCAAGGGAAGTTTGCCACCATGACCCTCTTTATACCATGTCAATTATGTACAAATCTGTGAACATTTATATTTTCAATCTTACCAATGTTGTACACACCCTTTAAAGGGAGTTTATACTTTTGGTAA
>JAUELU010000018.1:2877934-2888627 GCA_032357145.1 Evasterias troschelii
TACAGTTGTCAATAAACACATTTTACCCAGCCAACGATTTTTATCCCTATGAAATGAAGCCATATTCGTACAAACTGATATCTGAAAACCTTAAAAACAACAATAGCTGATTTTGGTTGTTACAACTGAAATAAAGGTCAATGGTTTTACATGCTGAAAAAGATTTTCCACTCTTTTCTCCCTACCCACACAACGAATTAAGCCCAATTTTGTACAGGTTTGTTATTACATGTATATGGTTGATCACACGAAACATGAACACCGTGTGTGAATACCTTGTCAGCTTAATACTAAGTCTGGATAATACCTTTAATTTGACACGACTTCCAAATTTGAACTGAGCCTTAAATATGCACTTTCTCTCGCAGCTCTACTGCAAGGCTATCCTGCACAAACTCAATTCGTGTCGCACTTACTCGTTTTTTCTTCTTCACAGGATCGTGTTTCAGTCCTTGCCATGTACACCCCGTTTTTAATTTTGGAAAATCGATGATGCTAACACATGACAAGTCTGGACGCGAGCTAGCCTAGGCCCGTAAACAGAGCTGATGATACGGTGGGGAAAAGAAAAAAAGCGGGAATGATTGAGTGCACTGAGAGAAAAAAATAAAAATAAAAAATCCTGACCTCATCGAGGGGAAACCGGCGCACTCATTTTCAGCGAGGGGTTAATCGCCCGGATAAAAATCTATGAATAACAGACGAGCAAATGAAATATAAACATGCAGCATCGGTTTTTGTTGGGATAGCTGTATATTTTTGAAAGAGTATCCCCCCGCCCTCCAATTTCCTTCATCAACCGACATGACTGGTGGTAGTGTTACGTTCCCTGGCCGTTCCCTGATTATTTAAGAATCGTGTATACATGTTACTGTTGACTTTAATATCCTCGTGTGGTCTCTGATTAAAACCTCATCCGAAGGGTGTTGGATTCGACGAGCTGAGCTTAGCACACAAAAAGAAAAAGTGAAAAAAGGAGAAATAAATAAATAAAAATCCTGGGTACTCGAAGTGCGTATTAATTTGGACTCGTACATGGAAAACATTCCCCAGTAACAGATTGAATTGGAAACACTTTACCTTAAACTTGTAGGAACAATTTGGGATATTTGTGAAGAAATGTAGGAAGTGTTTCGTGCTTGATTAATAAAAAATAAAATAAATTGATATTCAGTGAGTAATTGAAAACAAATAATCAATAATTCGTGTTTTAAGTCAGAACAAATCACATTCACCGCTGATGAGGAATCGTCACCAAAGTATACTATTTAATGTATGATTTGAAAGAACATATCCCACAACCTTTTATATTTTTGACGTATTTTTATTTTAGCATGGAATTTGATGCCAAAACACCCCCAAAATACGTCCAAGGGGGTTTATCAAATTTGCACATAAAAACTGCTCAACATAGATAAAACGCAAGATTCAAAATTGACACGCGATTCTTGAATCCACAACGATATCAGAATGCTTCAAAGTATAATTATTAACAACCTGAATGTTGCCAATGAAGAGGTTTTTTTGTTTTTTTGAAAGCTCAAGTTCAAGTTTGGCACTAGGTGCAATGTTTCAAGTACGCGTAGGTTAGTTTGCAAACTCGTGTCTATACTTTGGGCTTTGAATTCCCAGTTCGAAATACTATTTCGTTCAATTGAAATACCCCTTTTCTTGTTCCCTGAAAATCATTTCATTCTCTCGAGACATTTTTTAGTTCCCCCGAAATCATTTCGTTCACTCCAAATCTTTTCCTGTAATTGTTTCTGTTACTAATTTTTTCGAGGGAACGAAAATGCACTATTTCGTTGGCACTATATCATGTCGTTGGAATGAAATGTCGTATAGGAACGAAATAGATTATTTCGTTCCTACAAAATGAACTATTCATTCAAATGTATGTAAACGAAAACGAGGCTGGGAGAAGGGAAGAATAGTAGTCTGGTTCCAAACAAAATTATGAGAATCCTTGTTCATTTTTGTCCACTGCACTCATTGACACGACAATGGTTATTTACAACTCAATGAAGGTGTAAACTGGCACTGTAAAGAGATGTATCACATCAAGATCGCCTGCACTTTGTAAAGTGGCATTTTGGAGAGCCCCTTAATACTGAATGAAGTTGGTTTGTTCGGAGTTCAAGTCTGACAGCCGCACATACGCCACGAGCAGTGTCCAATTGTGTACACAATCTAAGGTTTCATTGTCACCGAATCCATAGAACAGTGGTAGGAATGGGCGGGGCTTAGTGCGAGAGGGGGATCGTTTGGGGGTAGTGACCAGAATGTTCACGACAGACGAAGTACGCTTCCAACAGCACATGATGTATATCTCCATCAACAGAACCTGACGTGACACTTTACACGTGGGAAACAGTCACAATGAACTATCTTACATGTCATGATGTTTACACGTACTACGGTACTAGCATGGAATATTGAAGTTCGTGATATTTCAACTGTCAGTTTGACGTTAAAACATTGATACAATTTTTTGTAATCTTTAAAGACCCCCCCCAAAAAAAAAATTAATAAAAATAAATAAATAAATAATAAAATTATAATCCACTCACTCTAATAAAATAAATAAGTACAATTTTCAAAGGAAATATACGGTACTGTTTTGGAAGAGCATAATTATAAATTACTTCACTCTACAATCCCAGCCAAAATGCTCGGGCAACCCATTCGCAACGGGGGCCGTGGTGCTGGGGCCCAGCGAGATATGGCCTGGGATTGTATGCAAACAATCAGCCGGTGAAAAAAAACAATGGAGTTTGGTGGTCGCAATTTAATTTAAAAGACATACACAAATATAAAACCCCTCATCTAATAAGAAAGGCTTCATGCTTTGTCAGGGATTTTGTGCACGTTCTAATCATCTGGCTTATTTAGATTATGACAATCGAAATAAGCAAACGTTATTTCAGATGGAAATATTTCCCATGAGAAACATAACCTTTGATGATCAATACAATTTATTGAGCTGCAACAATACTTGGGGACAATTCAATTGGAATCAACACGCACAAAGAGCCATTTAGAGACATCAAGCTAAGGCCTTCATCCTTGAGTGGATCAACATTGTCTTAAAAAATAAGTTAAACTCAAATCAAAATCTATCTTGAATTGTATGCAACGCATGGATTTTCTATATTAAAGAAAATTGATTTAAAGGGAAGGTCTACGTTTGGTAATCACTCTTGAACTTAATGGCAATAGAACATCTATTGATTAGAAGCTACAGCAGCTTTAAATAGTACAAAGCATTTTGAGAAACACTTCACCTTACGAAGATGTGGTTATTTAAAAAGATATCTTTTGTTTTTATCCCATAAAGTTTAAATATTATGAGAAACCTTTTTGTCAAAAATGCTTTTCAGATTGTGTATTCCCGTTAGGATTATTCTTCCTGCATGAACAAATTCGCTCAAGATTTTCGGTTAGTTTTATTGATAGGCCTATCTGCATGTATATAGGATTAAAGGCAGTTTATACTTTTGGTAAATGTCAAAGACCAGTATCCTCACTTGATGTACCCCAACATATACATGAAACAACAAACCTGTGAAAGTTTAAGCTCAATCGGTCGTTGCAATTATCTGAAAAAGTGGGAAAAAACCTTAAGTGTTCTCACTGTTTTCAAACATCGAGTTTTTGACTAGTGAGATCAAAACTAATTGTTTTACTCATTTCTCAAAAACTATAGCATTTATAGCAAAATATTTCAAAGGGAGTTTCCCATCACGACCATCTTTATACCACGTAAGTTATGTGTGAATCTGTGAACATTTATATTTTTACTCTTACCATTGTTACAAACACCCTTTAACACAACCGAAAAGTTCAAAAAACCAAAGGTATACTTCGCATTTTAAGACCAACGCAACACATGCTCATTACATTCTATCTACGACGTCAATTGGAAAAATCACCCTACAACCCCACAAAGCTTTGCCTAAATCGAGAACCGAAAACCCAACAATTATACAAATTGTTGCGGGCATTTTTATGATTCATATTATTGTATCTACCGATTATCCCATCAGGCCTCTTCGTCAAGTCAACCATGAAATTATAATGATATTTTGACAACCTTGTTTTTATATCTCGCATCATTTTTGGTAAATAAACCACTGGCAACACTTATGAAATAGACGCTCTGTGGGAACAAACTGTAACTGAAAATAGTGTGTATTCTCGCAGCATTACAATCAAACAACGTTTGTCTAAGTTTTTACAACCATTGTCGTGTGACCTAGGGCGTTGTTCTTATACAGGTGGCTGGCCCATGGGTTCAATTATATCATGATTAAGGTTGTAATCACGTAGTCTGAAGCCGAACAAAACCCGGCTTGCAACTGTTCAATGTGCCTCTCTTTTCGTCACCTCTAAACTAGAGATCAAACAGCCGTAGGGGCCTTTGACTTTCGAAGAACGCCCCCAAGCTGAACGGGGGGTGAACGATAAGATTAATAAGGCTGCCCCGGAGTGCCGTCAAGTTGGGTTTCTTTAGTCTGTTGGATTAGCATAAAAAACACTTGCTCTTACGTGGTAACCTTGAGTCAAGTTTTAAATCCGTCTGGGAAATAAACCAAAGCTTGGACTTACTGATGCTGATTACTTTGGATAGCTGAAGTCTTCGTTGGGGTTGTGTACCTCGGTTCAACCACAGCTAACCCCCCGTGGGTTGCACTCGGCCATTTGTATTGCTTTCAAAAAGCAGTGGGCCCGGAAGGTCCGGGGCCCTTTTTCCACGACAAAATAGAACACACATTGGAATTGCAAACTCATATACTCGCTTCCCGTTCGTGCATACTAATTTCATGCGGCTTGTTATTAAGACATTGCATCATGGCATTTGTAGTGCAGATACTGATCATTGGCAATGATCAATATTGTCCACGTGCTGTAACGCAAGCCTCAGAATGTTAGATTATTTTGAATGACATATACTCACAGGATACCATTTTGAAAGCCCCGTGTCTACCGAGTACGAAAATGACATAATGAGTTTCAGGACAAAATTGCACTGCACTCTCCTTTTTTACATTACACTACATGAGTCGAGAGAGACATACTTTTTTCAGGCATCTTCAAGTTTTTGTCTCGTTCGGATTTCACTTGATTTGCTTCTCCATTGTCTGTAATTTGCCCGCTGATTGCATTTGGCGACACCGCCGGGGATGTGCCGCCGGGGTTTCCGCCGTCTCCAAAAGCTTATTTAAGAAGGGAATGTACCATTGACTTTGGAGTACCACATCATACAAGATTACCCATAGAGGAGATTGGTATTGTAAATAATACATGAAAAGTTTACATTTCTTGCGACGTTAAACGTCTTTCCATCCCTGTCTTTCCACAGCGAAATTGCTTCAACTCTAGCGAGTATTAAGTCTATCGGTCAATATAATAATAATAAGTTTTAAAGGTTAAGTGCATGACTTGAAGCATTACAGATTTTAAAATTCATATTTTCATATATCTTTCTTGCAATGAAACAAAAGGAACCTCAAAAGTGAGTAACCCTTTTGTGACACGCATGCGGAGTCCACAGAGGTGAAAACGCAGGACGAAGAAATCACTGGACGAGGAACAGCTAAGCTGTTCTTTTAACTTGGCACCAAAAAATAACTACCAGTCTGAATGTGCCTATAAAACAGCTCTCATTCGCGTTTGTCAAAGCACATTTTTTAATACTATGGGGCACAAAATCCCTTCCACAGAACACGCGGTGTTCTCTCGAAAAGTGACTACCTTCGAAATAATGTTCTCGCCCCCAAACCAACGATGTATTTCATCTTAAATGGATGAGCCTTAGCGGGCTGCATTGATAAATCCTGTTCCCAATACTTCGGGAGCTTAGGTTTACTTGTGGCTTAGAGATACAAGAACAGTACTGACATTTATTTATTTATTTATTAGACCATAATACATAAGTCAGCTAAGAGACTGTTTTACATCACGGTACTGTTAGAATCGTATCAGAGCAATTGTATCTTAAATACTCTCGTCTTTGAAACCAAACAGACAGTTCTTTCGCATTTCAAGGCAGAAGAACCAGAAAAAGCATAGTTGAAGTAGTATTCAAAGTCACTTTCTCATAAAAATTACAGCCTATTCCAAACCAACGTGAAAGAGAAGTTACAATAATAACTAAACTTACGAAGTGTTGGCTCTGAACAGATTCGGCGTGACCTCAGAAGAGTCGGTGTGTGGCATTGGCTCTTTTCAGAGCCACCATTCCTCCCAATTTTTTTTATATAAATGGTTGTACCCGCCCGTTCATTGTTAATTAGTTACAAACTGCTTGTTATTCAAACCTTACAAAGCTTCAATCAACACTCCACATCAACGACGTGCCCTTCCAAAGTCCTATGCGAAAACCTGTAAATTCTTAACAACCAAGCCAAACGTATAAATACAAATGCAATAATCGACAATTGTTCTAATTTATATACAATACAAGCTAAAGACAAGGCCAGATTTGAATTGTTCTGCGATGTTATTAAATAACATGCAACTACAAATTACAAAACTCAGTCCTTCATACAGAATAAAAGCTACTTGTTTGGTTCGTGGTGGGATACACAATATTAATGTTGATTCTGGGGTTTTCTTTCTTTGTTGACGGTTCGCTACAGTGTCCACGGCTGTATTGCGCCCCAGGGTCGTTCAAGTACAATCTGATTACGGTAAAGCTAACCAGCTAGAAGATAATGCCTGGCCTCACTGCTACTTCCATTAATTTGATGAAATATATTTCTTACAGGGAAATACACACAAATCAACGGAAGACTTTATGTAAACTGAGATGACACAGACAGGCGGGTTTTACTTTAAAGGAATCGCCTACAGATTTGGCCGGATGTGAAGCCGCGGAGGTTGTTTTACTTCTACGATTTGATGTTTATTTCTCTAAACAAATAACAAAACAAAGTTAACAAACGAGGAAAAAGCAGGAGAAACAGGGTAGAAAAATATAGATGCCTTCATTTTCAATCCATGTTTATTCAAAGGGTATTTATGCTTTTATGTACGTTTTTAAAGTGATGTTTGAAGCTGGGCATGAATCGATAAGAACGAACTTAGTTTTAGTGATTGCGCTTGGTAGGAGTGTTGGCTCAGGAAAGAGCCGTCGTTACCCCTTGTCCCTCTCTTAAAACATCAAGGTCAGAACTGATCCGGATTCCGGGTTCAATGGAGCCTGGCTCATCTTGGGTCGGGCTCCGGAAAGAGCCGTAGTGTTTCCCATGTTCACTCTCTTAAAACATCAAGGTCAGAACTGAACTGGACTTCAGGTTCAACGGAGCCTGATTCTTTTGGGGTCAGGCTGACCCAGAACCTGGTTATAACATAAAAACATGAGATTTTAAGTCATAGGCCGCGTCAGGGTCATTTTATACACTCACCCGGTCATACTGGCCTTATATCAGTAAGATCCGGGGAAATCTCACACGGGAGCTGTTTTGAGTGTTGTTTACAAAAAGTCTACTTGCAGTGCACACTGACTAAAAAAGCGGCAATTTACGCGCACAAAATACACTGCACGACATTGTTAAACCAGTAATCATTCCTGCCTTTGACTCAGAGCATTCTATATCTCACAAAAATATCAAATCAGCAAAGCTCAGGGTGCGTATAGCTTGTTCTTTTGAAACGGTGTGCCAATATAAACAATTAGTTACTTGTTCGCTGTAATCCGGAGCCCCAGTTCCCCGAGCTCTTTCTCAGCGCCAACATAATTTATTCCTTTCATTTTGTTCAGTTCTGCCCTATTTCTTCTCTTGTCTGCGGATGTATCCAATGGTTTCATTAACAATTTTATCCGCTGTGTGATTGATAATGAATAATGAGAGAGCATTTCCTTCTGGACGCTGCTATAAGCGTACATGTGAAGAAGAACAAAATGACATGTTGAAAGTCATCCTTTTGCAACATGTTCCACATGCTGAATCGAGATACAGTCCTGTTTTATAAGTCATGCTTTCGACAACTTCTGACTGTGTCTTCCTTTAAAACATCAAGTATCATCATTGCCATCACAATCATTACAAATAACGCTCTTTGTGTTCATCGGGCATACTTAGACAATTCCTGTAACTTTCTTATCTCCCCGGGGAGCTCAAATAAGCTCCAAGGGGTTTATCAAACACAACACTGTTTCCAATTTTTACACCTGGGTCAAGAGAAGCAATTATGGTTAAGTGACTTGCTCCAGGACACAAGTGTCATGACCAGAAATGAAACCCACACACTGATGGTTCAGTTCGATGCGGTGGACACAGACACGTAGCCAGCTTTCCGGGGGGAGGGCAAAAGGTCACTATTTCAAGGTTCAGAGTATTTAAGTTTTAAGTTTACAATTAAGCTAAGCCAGCACTGTCGGCATCACCACACCTTCCACAATTATAAAATAATGAAAAGCAGATCACATAGTGGTATCAAAACAAGTAGCCCTACCGAGTATAAACAAATTGTATTTTTTCCTATTCAAATTTGTCTTGTAAATTCTTCTCCCATGTACTTGCATGGGTCACTTCCAATTTTGTTTAACGGTTCTACTTCCTCAGGTACTGAATTCGAGTGCAGGTGTTGTCAAGGTGTTCGGTTCGGTTCCCGGTCATGGCACTTGTGACCTTGAGTAACTAAGACACTCCTGATCGGACGTTTTAACGTAAAAGTATGGGTTTACCTGCAGTGCTTCTCGCAAGGTTTAGCTGCAGATGGCGCCACGCCACTTTGTAAACCATTTGAATGTGCCATCCAAATGGGTTTCATAATTCAAACATATAGCTTTCCATGCCTCTTTGAGACGTCCGTTGGGTGTGATAAAACTGGAGAACTGCGTTTATGACTCGGTTCAAACGTAATGTTATCAAATATAATTTGTGCTTTTATCTTGCTCATTTTCCATAGTCCCCTTCCCGAGGTTTTTAGTGGCCCCCTCACTTTGGGGGTGGAACTGTGATCATGGCAACCTTCACAGCGGGGGCGGGGTCTATTTAGTCATCACTCAGCATATAGCCTACATGTTATCAACCTATCCAAAACCATGACGTTCTTCGATTCTTTTAATGACGTTCTTTACATCCCTCTTAGTGAGATTCAAAAAGTGCCAAAAAGTGAACTAGCAGCTTTAAAACAAATACAAATACATTTGATACAGTAAAAAACTGTGTGTTTTTTAAACCCGTACCAATTTCACGGCTGTGCTTGCCGTGAAATTCTGCCTTGCACGATCACCTTTCTCCACTTAAAGGGTAAAGCCCTGAATGTTTGCGCTGGCTGTGTGGGCCAAGAATGTTTTGTGAACAAATGACTTCTTGCATAATATGACGTCACGTTCTCAACCAGCGCCCTCACCGAGAAAAAGAGGCAGAGCATTGGACGAACTATGTTCTTTGTAGTATGCTATGTTAGATACTAAGCGTTTTTTATGCGCTTTTAAATCGACTCAAACGGTACAAAAAATAGAAACAAATACATACTATGAAGATAGTCTGCCATTAGCTATTGGTTACAAAGTCATCACATGCGAACGAACGAATGAAATAGTTTGAGGGTTGACTCTTCGCCATGAACACATCTGACTTATACTTAAAGATGATGATCGGACGACCGAAAGTCGCTTTCAAGTATTTGTTTTCCCATTCTTCAAATGAAAGTATTTGTGTACCGGCGGGAGAAGAAAAATCACCGGATATTGCTGTCATCCTATAATGTAAGACGTCCTCGAAAGAGGCCTGTTTGGCAAAAGAATACCGCTCCAAGACAATTTATGATGATGGGCCGAAAACAGTATGGAGAAAATGGGTTTGCAGCAACACCATAGTATAAAGACAACATTTTTGACAACAGTTCATATAGAAACAGTCTTTCTATTCGACGTTTTGATTAGTGCGGTCGGACCATCAAAACTCATCTCTACTGTACTCATTATTCTGTTTTATTGTTTTAATGCGCCATTGTAAAAAAAAAAAATCATTTGCCGCCTTTCTCTTTGCATACAGTCTATGCCGTCCCGTCATCTGCTAACGTTCGACGGGGGAGAATGCGATTGTCCACCAGGTAAGTGAAACCACGACGTCAATTCAAGATACACACTCAAGATCAAGCTAATATCTTACAAGACCTTAGCCTATTGTTTTATTGTAAACAATTAAGCTACTCACATTATCCTGATTTAGATCGCTGCAATCACAATAAAAACAGTGAGTTTACATATGGGCTCTTTAAAGATTAAATCATCTACTTCGACCGTATTTCAGACGCGATATCACACTGAAGGATACTTGTTTATTAACCAGTGAGCTCTCAGATTGGAAGTACTCAATTTGTTTGTTTTTGATGAGATTACAAGAGAGTTGATGCCATGTGAAAACTCCTAAAAATGGTTTGTGGCCCCGGGTCCCCCCCCCCCCCACTTTCAGGCCCTGAACTTCCCAGATGCTTGCAGGCTTAAAGAATCTGTACATCACTAAAAATACAACACAAATTGTTTTGACACAATGTGGACTACTTCTCTCTCTCTTTGGTGATTACTTCACTTCTTTCAAGACAATTTTAAAGCTCAATGGAAATTTTGAGAAAATCTTGAAATGAGGAAAACATCCTTAAAAATCACACCACTGAAACCCTTCTTTGTCATGGATAAACATTTTTATCAGTGTTCCCTTCGGCGACTTGCGCCACA
>JAUELU010000018.1:3002301-3013042 GCA_032357145.1 Evasterias troschelii
CCCCCCCCCCCCCCCCCCCCCCCCCCCCCCCCCCCCCCCCCCCCCCCCCCCCCCCCCCCCCCCCCCCCCCCCCACTAAAGCCTTGTGGTTGATTTGTTTTCTAATGGACTAACCATCTTTAAGAAATTTTGATCTTTTGACAAAGCATCATTATCATAGGAGGAAGCTCTACTATGTGACCGCCTAATTTGACTGTGACTGCTTGTATTTCCTGACGGCTTCTGAAACTCTCTGAATCATCTCTGGTGTTGTGTGGCAACATCCTCCGACATAGCCGGCCCCAAGGCTCACCCACGTCGGAACAAGACTGTCCAAGGTTGGCACAACAAACTCTCCCCCTTTTCTGCCGACAGTAACGTAATACAAAGTTTGAGGGTACAGTTTTTAAAACAACAGCCAATCTTCAAGATGTTTTAGATGTTTTATCAATCCTAGTACATGAAACCTACAGCTTTATGTCCGGTCTCAAACCCACACTCTGTTTATTAGAAGCACTGGTGCTGGAGTCAGGAGCTATTAACCACTCAGCCAGGACTCGCCTCAAAATGAGATTTGGTCGGAATAGGGTCAAACAAAATTTGCTTTCAGCAGCATTTTGTCTGGGTTTATGTATCTTTTAGGCACTGTGATCCCTTACAGGCTAATAAACACCCATTTATTTACCTTCCATCAAAGCAGAAATCGTTCCTCTGATCCGGGTACACAACAAACGGCTTGGTGCCGATGGCAGTCTTGGCGCTACGCAGAAGGGGTGTGACATTAACTGGATTACAACAGTTACAGCCAACTGCTATGATCTGATCTGAATCAACAACTGCTCTGACGCCATCAACAAAGGTCTCACCATGGAAGATATGCTCTTCATCCTAAAGTACAGAGAGAAAAATGTCTCAATCACAGTGAGTGATATTAAACGGTTGTACAGTAGGAGGGTTGATTGTGCACTTTCTAGATGCATTTACCACATGTAATCATACTGAAGGCTTGCATAGTTTATCTTTCATTCAAAATCACGGTGATTGGTATTAAATGGTCAGACAGTGGGAGGGTTGACTGTAACATGTAGATGCATTTACCACATGAAATCAAACTGCAGGGTGACAAAATTGATCTAATATTAAAAATCACAGTGACTGGTATTAAATGGTTGGACAGTGAGAGGGTTGACTGCACTGTCTAGATGCATTTACCTCATGACTTTGCAGGCTGGCTTGCATAATTTATCCATCATTCAAAAACGAAAGTGAGTGGTCTTAAATATTGTCCGACGGTGGGAGGGTTGACTGTGCAATGACATATTGCATGCTGGCACAAATTATCTAGCATTCAAAACCACTGTGGATGAGATTCAATGGTGGGACAGTAGAGGAAGGTAAGGTGGAGATCAGTGTCTCAATTGTTCAGTTGACACACCTAAGCATTATATATTAACATATTTTGTTCCACTCGAATGTTTGTCTTTAAATAACCAAGTATAAAACTCAATCTGACTCACCTTCACTGAGTAGGAAATCCAAGCTTTCATTTTAGGAAATTCTTTGAGTAGTTCCACAAGAGCCTCGGCCTCGATCACGCATGGGATGGTTTCCATTGCAATGAGTTCTAAACCGGATTTCACCATCGCTTCAACATGTGGTCTGTGCCACTCAATAAGTGCCTAAAGTCAAATTATGTGAGTGAATGATTAATAACAACAATGTAGACTTAATGTATATTTGGTTGGCGGTAACAACATGTGTATATCTTCTTGCAAGGTAGATTTTGTTCTTTGAGAACTTGTATTGCTATTTATTCTACTGCCGGGGAGTAGATTATTCAGGAGACTTTGGGAGACTTCTCAGTTCTGAAAGTAGATATAGACATAGTGTTACTGTTGCCGCAAACCAAATTTACATTAATACCTCTCCATGCATTTCCTCAAATCCCATAATGTAGACTTGCATGACGCACTTGTCCAGAAACCCATTAAAAGGCGCCAGCACAAAACAAAAATTCATTCTCAAGTAAGTCGTAATATCTAACGAAGCAAATGAGATTTTAAGTTCTCTCTTGAAGATGTCCAAAGAAGTGGTTTGACAGAGTGTGGCAGGGAGTTGATTCCAAATGGTAGGGGCATGCAGCCTAGAGCGAACGGTTATAGTTCTTGGTTCTTATTACAACATAGAATTTCCAGAATCAAGATACAAAACTTTCACAATGCCTGTTTGAATCTTAAACGTTTTTGCCCTTACCTCTTTTGTCATTTTATCAGCATACACACCACTGTACTCCGAGTAGTCATGCTGGCTAGCACCGTAGGGACCCAGCGACCCAGCAATCTGGGGTTTCTCTCGACCTGACAGATTACAAAGGGACAAGGCCATGATTTAAAGCAAACCACAAGTAGTTACAATAGACAATGCAAGTCTTCAGTGCATTCAAACATTGTTCATACATTGCTTTATTGTGTGAAGAAAACAAAATCATACACTTTAATAGACCGGGATTTGCAAACAAGCTTGAGCCTTGCTCATCAGTCCAACTAAACTTGAAGCGAATGCAAACTGTTAACAATATTTCTCTTCCAGTTCTCTCTCATCCCATATCATGATTTACTTTGTTGTTGCATCCTAACAGGTATGTCAAAGGAACTATGAAAATTGTGAAAATGAAGTTAGATTCAAGCATAAAAATTATTAAGTAAGTAAAAAATAATGTCATTGCATTTTTTTTTTTCGCACAATTTTGGTAAGAATACCAATTTTTATGTTCACAAATGTAAACATAAATTCAAGAAGGAAATTACTAATAACCGTTGTCTTTGCCTTCTGCTTTTTAACAAAGATATCCCCCTTCTTAATCTTAGTCTGCTTCATTCACTAGTTATTTACTTTTTTCTCCCTCTTCCCATCATCAATTTTTTTGTTTTGTTCCCCACCTCTTGTGGTCAAACCACCCCCTTGTCATCCTCCTCTTTACTTATCCCCTGCAATTTCTGTACTTTGATCTCTGTTATCTCTTTCAACTTGACTGCTTTTGTTACACCAGTATACCTGTGTATTGTTTTGTCATTTAGCCTTCGAGAAAGACTCTGCTAAGGTTGAACTAACTAATTTTTGAATTAAAATATAACTTACATAACTTCCCTTGTTATATTTGTTTGTGAGATGCAATAGTTTTTGAGTAACGAATAAAACATTATTTTTGTTAAAAATCCCATGTTTGAAAGAAGTGAAAACGCATAGAGGGGGTTGTCACTATATTAATGCGACTCTGATGACCAATATAAGCTTTAATTTTCACAGGTCTTGAGATCAAATAAAGTGGGAATACAGGTCTTTGACAACTGCCAATGTTATTTACGTGCTTTAACCAGCTGTCCCCCACCCCCTCCCCAATACATACTTGGATCTTTGTCTTTATTTTCCACCCAGAATTCTTCCACAGCTTCCACAGCGACTTTGGTTGATATCTCATACAACCGTAGTGCCTCTTCCTTGGACAGACCGCCAAATTCACCAAAGCCTTGGATACTTGCCTTAAAAAAAAAAATGCAGGGACAAAAAAGGAGAATTTGAAATGAATTGACAACTTCTTTAAAGTATCACGAGCATCACGAGCAACTTTCATGAAAAACAATTTAAAGTGATGTGTGTTTTATCGCAAGGTATTAAATCGAGGCCAAGAGGATGGGAATGAATTTATGCCTCCAAAAACCAATCTTATCTAATTTCACCCATCATTCTTAAGTAAAGTAAAAGTAAGTAAATTCCCTTAAATGCATTCTTACCTGATATGTGGCTGTCTCAATGATATCTGCCCCATGTTCCAGGAAGCTATGACAATAAATCAAAAGTAATAACAGATATCATTTTGCAGTCTTCATTAGGCCAAGTAAACAAAAATACCAGTTGATCGGCAGGGTTTTTTTCAAAAAGAGGAGGATGATGGCCTTTTTACCTTATATTTTATATTTCTTTCGAATGTGGCCCCCATGCATTTTAATTGAAACTGGCCACCAATTCTTCAGTTTAAAGTCACCACTTTCTGTAGTTACAAGTTCTAAAAGATTGGTAAATTTAATAAAAAACAACACAGAAAATGTGTCTTCTGTTCTTGAAAAAAAAGAGTAAAATACAAAATAACAACACAAAGGATGCAGCCTCAAAAAAACATGAGGAAGAGGACGATCAACTGGTATTTTTTTAATTTTATTTGGCCTTACTGTACAAAGAAAGATATTTTACCTCCATATAGTATTAATAATATTATATGGGTACTCTTTTGTTTAGGCAAATTTTATGTATTGCATGCCTATTTCATTCTTTTTGTGTTCAGCCAAAATTGAGTTATATTTTATTTTAAATATTAAACATTGGTACTGTTTACCTCTTGTGTGTGGCTTTCAATGCATCGGGATTTGTTATCAGCAGCCTGGCACTCCATAGAGGATCTTCCTACACATTAATTCGGTCATAGATTAGATTTGTCAATTTAATTACATAGTTTTCTGTGTTGGCCAGGTTGATGTGAATTCCTGCTTACATGTTAAAAAGAATAAACAAACTATGCAGGTTTTATTTGTAGTATTACTATACATGTATAATAAAATAAGCATTTACAAAGCGCAGTAATTCCAGAGTTCAGAGAGGAACATTGTAATTGTTTTTGTATCGAACCAATCCAATCAATTGTGTAAAGAAAACATAACGTCGTGGGGTTGCTTACAATGCTCACGCGTGATGTCCTCTCCAGCTCCGTACCAAGTCCACCGTCTAATATTTTGACGTTCATGACAGTTTTATTAAGCACGGTACTACTGCTAAGGTACTGACACCAATTACCCCTTAAATTTAGGCACTTTCTACTCGACAAAAGCTGACAAAACCGAAAAACACGTAGCGCTACCATTTGAACTACACATGCGGCATGACTTTCTCAATTTCCATTCAACTGTATGCCTTTCATGGGTATGAAGTCCAGATACTATACTGCTTAGTTGGCCATGTAAATACTTCACCATGTTTACCTTGTATATTGTCCGGTTAAGAAGAAATTTAAATTTTTGTTGAGCTTGTATTCCGCTATCTTTCTCTATTTTCCCTTTTATACACCTTTCTACACATATTAAACTCTAGAAAATAAAATTTTGTCGACAAATAATAGATGAGCCGTACAGTACATTTTTAGTCAACAAACAACACTATATTTTCCTTTTGCCAAGTATCAGGTGACCTGTCATGTGACTTCAACAGAAGTAGAAAACATAAAAACATGGACACGGCAGGACAGAGCTGGATTTTCTTGTCACTTATTTCATGGTTTTGCTTCTGCACTGGAGCTGGGCCGATGTACAAACTGGATCCGTCGTGGCCAAGCATTCCATCTGTGTTTACTGGTCCAGTGTACAGTGCAGCTGTCGATGACAAACATAAGGAAATATACGTTTCACAAGTGAGTGGAAATTGGCTGGATAATAGTTTGGGTCGCACTGTACAGTGTTTGTGACTTCTACTTCTACTTCTACTTGGACACTCGGTAGAATCCATAAGTCTGGATATAATGCCGTGGGACTTCTTGTCCATGAGCGGTGCGGGGCTGCTTATGTACAATGTGCAAGTAAAAACTGCTTACATGTGTGCAGCCATCACATGTGACGACATGGACGACAAGTTTTAAATGCACTGAAAAACCTAGCCCACCTTGTTTGGCAGATATGGCTCTCTTTTAACATCGGTCTTGTCATTTTTGTTATGTTAGTATTAGTGCTAATATGTATGGCTCTTTTTTAACATTGGTGTTATCACAGTAGCCATAACAATGGGGACTGTGAGTGTGATAAGACCAGTGTTAAATACTTAATTTAAAAGGGAGCTAAAGAACAGCCTAACAAAAAATGGTGGGTTAGGAAAAACCAATGTTAGAACCATTAAATAGAGCCTCTGCTGTCATCCTGTATTCTGCTTAATTTTGGGTCAGGCCTATTTTGTATAAGTATGTAATTTTTTGTTTTTACATAATTACAGCGTGGGGATTGGAATTCGCCAGTCCTGGTCTTCAATACATCCGGTGCTCTTCTGAGATCCTTCATTTATGACACAGTGATCATCAATATGGTCCATGGAATGAGTGTGCATTACAATGCATCCACGGGCAAGAGTCGACTTTGGCTTACTGATGTTGGAGACGGTGAGCAGGGATAAAGTTGACTTTATACTATTTTTCCCAACAAACCAGCCACACCTTCACTGCTGTCAATATATTAAAAGAAGGGCTATTTATTAAAGGGTCTCTATACTTCTGGTAAAACACAAACCAGAAAAGCTCACAGATTTACATTTAACTTACATGGTTTAAAGATATTGATGATAAAAAGCTTCCCTTGAAATATTACTGGCTGAGGTCCTGTAGTTTTTGAGAAATGAGTAAAACAATTAGTTTTGATCTCATAAGTCGAAAACTCGATGAAAACACTTTAGGTTTTTCCCCACCTTTTTTCTGGTGATTGCAATGACCGATTGAACTTAAACTTTCACAGGTTTGTTGTTTCATGTATATGTTAGGATACACCAAGTGAGGATACTGGTCTTTAAAATTTACCAAAGTATAAACTCCCTTTTAAAGAGAAGGGAATAAATTAAAAACGTTCCTGTTTGAAACATTTCAACTATAGGCCTAGTCTCTTTCTTTTGGTCTGACATCATTCGGAAGCTTTGCAAGGTAGTTTGGTACCCTCCCCCCCCCCCCTCCCCTATGCCCTAATTGTCTAGTATATGATGTTCATGGGAAATATTTTGAAATGTGATTTTTTTCTGGTTGTCAACAATTCTTAAAAGTGTCTTTCATTATCTCGCCCCTAGAGGGCACCCTTTCAATGATGACATCAACTTAAATCGATTATAACCGACAGATATACAAAACCAAATAATTTTAGAAACTGGGTAAATAAAAAAAAAACTATGGCAGCAAAGAACAATTGTAATTTATACAAAGCTTATTATCACACACCAATAAAAACTTTAAGCATGGTTGTAAAGTGAATTCGATCTGAGGGCCCAATTTCATAGAGCTGAAATTCTTGACAATTTGTTGCAAAGCACAAAATGACCGTGATGCCAGTCACACATGGTACATGTGACATGGTATTTTGGCTAGTAAGAAGCCTAATTTTGGTAAGCAAAATTTTGTTGTGCTTAGCTACTTTTTTTTGTGCTTCTGCAGCTCAATGAAATTGGGCCGTCAGGAAATATGAATGTTGTGTTTAAATAGAACATCTCTTAAACTGCCTTATGTCATAAACCCCCCGAAACACTTGTTTTGCCATGCAGGACAGTTTGGATACACAGTAAAGAAGTTTTCACCTGACGGTGAATTTTTGGAATATAAGCTAGGCACGCCTGGAAAGAAAGGCAATGGAACATCTCCGCTTCAGTTTGATCAGGTTGCAGACATCGCAATCAGTAATCAAGGGGAGATGTTTATAGTCGATGGAGATGGGGGCATGAACAATCGACTTTTAAAACTTCAAAAAGGTGAGTGGTCATCACCCATAAAAAATTCCAGAAGGTGGCATTAGCTGGCTCATAATTCAAGGTTCATTTAGTTCCCACAGTATCAAAATAAAAATGACAATCAATCCAAAGAGATCAGTACAAAACTACATCTTTATACTAGTAGAGTACAAGAACATGATGCAAACAAGAAGGATGATACCGCGCTGAAGGATCCATTTTAGAAGCATAGGTTGTAGGCGATTGTCTCTAACGACTTGCTTTGCATTGTGACCAAAAAGAACAAAAAATGAAATAAACCATGGAGGTCGAGTCGCGCCATTAATGGACAAAATATAATAATAGGTCTCAATGCAACTACGCATGTTTACCACAAAAAAAGGTAGGCATAGTCACTAATAGACGAAGGACAAACACAAACAGTTGACTAAAGATTTTAGGACAAAAGCAGTACAACAGCATTGCAGGTCAGCAAGTACAGTACCAACCAAAACTTAGTGATCCCACACAAGGGATCCCAGATGTGGTGTTGGCCTGAATAGGGTGTGAGCCAGAGGAGTGTTGGCCATAATTAGAGATGTTGTCACGAAGAGATGTCATTTTGAAGCATTGTTAACATATGTTGAAAGGTATCAAATATTTATTATTAGCTGTTCCGACGTGGTAGTCGGAACTGCTATTGATAATTGTCAAGATTTTTTTATTTTTTATTTTTTTTATTCTTTCTTTCCCTGAAACCCTATTGAATTAACATGTGACTTTCAAACGATAATAAGATCCTCTTAGAATTATCAGAAGTAGACAAATCTTATACCATATTGAAGCTTATGCCCTGACCTGATTTTATTTTGTACTTGGATTAAAATTCTTAATTGATTATTCACGTGAGAGCTGTGTGAATATTTAATTAGCCAACCTTGTTTGCGCCATTTCTCAAATAGTATTCCCCTCGATCCTCAAACTTTTTTCAGTTATGGGATTGCTCGTATTGTAGGTGTGAAATCTGTTCTAACAATTTTCGTCACGTCACCATGACGTCATTTGAAGGCGTGTTTTCTTTTTATGAACAAAAACAATTGTTTTAGAATCGTTTAGGTGGTTCAAAACACAAACCATGGCTACACTGCTGTGCTAATTTGATTAGGTTCAGTCACCTACAATTGATCAGTTAGCCTGTAATATGGTTCACGAATTGTGAAAGCCTGTCAAGAATAGGACTTACATCTGTACAGTTCGCCCAGAAGTAATCCTTGGATATTATTGACAAACAATCTTAATTAGTTATTCACGTGACAGCGGTATGAATATTTAATTAGCCAATCTCAATTTTTTTTTCAGTTATAGACTCCTGGCATTGGAGATTAGCCTTGGGTAACCGTGACCCTATGTTGACCTTTACTTCCGGTCTAAACAGGAAGCTCAGAAATTGATATATTTTTATATTCTGAACCACTTGTCTTAAGGTCGTAGTGTTTGTGATTTCTTGCAGCTCGAAATAAACAAAAACCCTCAAGCAACATAAATGTTGACAAAATAATACAAACATCATTTTACACAGGTGGGGAGGGTAGGTGCAATTTTATTTGCCACTAAAAAAACAAAGTAAATGTGGAAATGGACATCGACGGACCATGACATACCTTGACGCACCGCTCGTAGATTTTTCGACTGACCACTATTGGACTTTGACGTACCCACAGTCACTTTTTTGAGAGTAAAGACGCAAACTTGACGCACCATCCCGGGGGTCCTATAGTGCATCGTACAATTGATGGGTGTATTGATACAATTGTTTTCTTTCATTGAAAAAGAAATTCAAATTGTCTGTCAGAATGTTTTCAGGATCTCATCATTGTGAATGTCTCTGTTGGCTATAGATTTTAAAGTGGAATGGCATGTAGGTGTCAATGGATCCAAACCGGGACAGTTTCACATCCCGCACAGTGTTGAATTGGATGGTGTCGGACGAGTCTGGGTTGCAGACCGAATGAACGGCAGATTACAGGCATTCGACGCAGGCAATGGGAGCTACTTAGGGGAGTGGTCGTCATGCTTCGCTGACGGGCAACCTTACTCTGTTAGGTAGGCATATTTTGTTTCAATCTTGCGACTGAACATTTTGCCGCATTGATAATTTTGTTTCTAGTTGAGTTGATTTCAACTTGATTTCTCAATATTATGGGGTCGGACTTAGAAAAACTAAAATTCTCTGGAGGAGTTATCTTTGACCATCTAATATTTTGATGAGATCTTCCAATCGGAAATGCCTGATTTTTCACTAAAGACCAATTAAGCAGGAAGACACACCTATTTCTGTCCGGTTAAATGCATGCTGATGCGTTTTGTCAGTACGTAGTGAAACGTAGGCGAGCCATGCAGTGGTGAGTCATGCAGCTCATGGCAGTGTTCGCAAGGGTCAAAGGTAAGCCTCTTGTTAGGCTCACAGCAGTGTTTGTGAGGCTCGAAAGGCAGATATATTGGTACTAACATGATGTAGACATCATGTTGAGCAGTGTCTGAAAGACACCGTATAAAGTTGTCTCATGACAGTACAAATGAGGGCAAACTGTTATCAGTTGCATCAGTTGGTAAGACGTGGGAGTGAATTTATAAAATCACGGGGTGCCCACTAACGTCCGTCGATGTCAGTTTTTTTCAATAACCGATATATCGGAAATTAAATATCGAGTATACTTGATATATCAAGTATTTTCCTTGAATAAGATGAAGCCTAAAAACAGCACTTAATATACGGAAGACCGAAAGTTTAATAGGGTTGCGGTTTTGGCTTGTTCCACCACACATGTTGTTAGTCCGAACAGTATCAAATTCCGCCCGCCCGCCCCGCTTGCTTTTGGTTTTTAAATGAATATAAGAAACTATTACCGTTGCCGCTTCCACTGGCTTGGCGAATAGTAAGGGTGCACAGAACACCCGCTCCCCGAAATTACTGACAAGTGATTGGCTGCTCCAACTAACACATAGCCTGTGTGAGTCGTCGACTGAGTTGTCAAAGTGTTCTCATTGCGTTCTGGTGCAGAATTGCGATCGTTCATTTCAGTAAACAAACAGTAAAACACGATGCAAATAACAACACCGCACCTGCACTGATTCCAGGACGTCGAGAAAGAAGAAGAAACAGGAGGGATAGAGTAGTGTTAGTAATTTCTTTATAGTGTTACTGTATTTTAGTTTGTTTTAGATATCAAATAAGAAACTACAAGGTTATTTAGTAAATGTATTTGTAGTGT
>JAUELU010000018.1:3018041-3030405 GCA_032357145.1 Evasterias troschelii
TTCTTGATTGGCGACGTTAAGTTTCGAATGTAGTCGCCGATATCACAACGTGAAATATTGGAGAAGAGATATCTGTAGACGTGCCCAGTCTCTCCGAGCCAGTCGAAGTTGCGATCTTGTACCGGTGGCTAATACAAACAACGAGCATTGCCAATCAAGACTATATTTCTTGCTGCTTTTAGCCAATGAGAAGCCTCTTCCCTGTTATCCCATGCAAGTCAACTGACCAATGGTAAATATGCTGCACGTGTCATTGCATTAGGAATGTAGGCGGGCCTTCGCTAAATTAAAAGTATTTAAATGGCCTTAGATCGATACTAAACTGCAATCTGCGGTGTACTGGCCGAAGACGCACTCCTGTTGTTTGAATCAGGTAAGATTGATTGTGTATTCTCCTTCTGTGGTATGAGGTTTTTCTGACCTTGTCAGTTACGAAGTGAAGATCACAGCTTTTTATTGGTGTTGAATTGTTATGAAATGCCAACAATTGGGAGCAATTTGAAATAGTGACCCTGAAGGGACATTCCACATTGCAAGATATGTGCGCATAATGTAAATGCGATGTCCTGAAACTTTACACAAATATGTGCGCATACGTAGAGCGCGATGCAAATCATGCAGTGAAAGCTTTCACGTACTTGGTTGAATGCCTTTGAGTGAAAGTTATAATAGTAGGCCTATATGGAAAGTTTCTTGTATCCAGTCACACACGAATCAATACCTGTGTGTAATAAAATCCTTAAAATGAATTGAGACAGTTAATGTTTTCTAAATCTCTCGATACTGTGGCTGCTCTTGCGAGACTCGGCTGACTCCTGCAAGACTTCAACTCTCGCACTGCAGTGCAGTCGGGGGCAAGAAGTTTCGTGAGAGAAGTCCACTTCCCTGGCGGTTGTTTAAAAATACAATGTTTTTTACAAACGGAATAATTTACAGTATTAAAAATTGACAAGAAAAACTGTTTGTTTGTTTGTTTGTTTGTTTGTTTGTTGGGTTTTTGGTTTTTCTTTTTTTAATCTGAAACCGACCAATGGTGACAGTTGGTTGAACGATGTGCTGATTCAAACAAATGTAAATTGCGAATCAATCTTTAAGATGATATTTAGGTTTTACCAGCCATTTTCTGCTAATCAACAGCCAACGTAAAGGTAGAGTTGATAATTTACTAACAATCAAAACAAAATTAGTGACTAAAATCTTATTTGGGGAATGGCACTACAGCTAGCTGTTGATAGTATATAACATGTTTGAGAAAGGATTTCTTCGAAGTAATGTGCCTTTTTTCACCCAAAATATTTGAATCTGAGAAACGATTTATGCATGAATCGTTTCTCAGATTTCTGTGGTTTGGTGTCCTGTCACGAATGCTGCGGCAAGAGATGCCGTTGGTACCCACTGTCTCTAAAACGCGCTCACGCTGCCAATTTCGAAACTGAATTTTTATTATTCGCATGCATGGCTGAAAAGGAAGCCTTATCGAAAGTGAAATTGATTAATTTTGGTGAATAAATAAGCATGCTTCAGTTTCAAGTGAAGAGGCAAATTCGCTGTAACATAATATGAATTGATTATAAATGAGATGGCCGGGAAAATCTACCGGGCAGGCTTATAGATTGTTCAAAACCATTTTTCCTTTATACTTCAGAGCAACTACAAAACGGAGAGGAAATCAACAACCATGTACTGGTATTCTACATTGAATTTCTTTGTGGTATTGGTGGCCATCACCCAGGCCGTTCCACAACAAAAGGTATGCAATTAATGTTTGACAGCATGGCTATGCTTGTATGCCGAGTCTTTCGTCAAGGTTGTGTGCCTTAGTCAAAGCTTTGGGAGGGGGAGACCACAACATAGGCGCAATTGGTGAAGCTACGAGACTTTTCTAACTTGAATTTGCGGGATGATTTGTTGTTGAGTTATTAAAAGATTCAAACTTTTTATGACTTTCGTAAAGTAAAGTTTTAAAAGGTTAGCCAATCAAAAATTATAAAACAATAGGTCAACGTATGCTGGTCCAGTCGCGTGTGAGGTTTCCAGTTCCATTAGCTTCGCGGCTACTGCAGCTATCTACCAAGGAGGCCTTGATGAAAGGCTAGCGCGTACTTTTTAAACAATAGGCCTTTATGTACACCTATACCAGTTTTCATTTTTAACTTTCGTCATGTGTTGACTTTTGACAGTTTTCAAAAACAGTTTGTCAATTGTGTGGCTACTTTATATTTTAATCAGGATTCATCTCAAACAATTTTTTTTCCAGCTGCAGTTTAAAGATGAACCCCATGCATCCCAAGTAAAACGAATTTTGGGAGTGGAAGACCTCAAAGATGGTAAGAAAACCTCTTAAACGTTGATAGCAGTATAGGGTTATACAGGATTGGTATTAATTCAATTCAAATTGACATTACTTCCACACCAAAGCACAAACTATTATATGTACCCTTTGGAATGGAATACTATAAAACAATCATGCCTACTGAAGGTAAATTATGATGAAAGAGAAAGATGTCCGAGATTAAAAGGGCGGCTATGATATGAAGGAGGTTTGCAAAAAGCAGTGCATGTCGTGTGCAAAAGACACCCCATTGCTATTTCCTGTGCATTTTGGGATCGCTTTTAATTTTCATTAACAGAATATTTAATGCATAGAGAGTGCATTTCTCAGAAACTTTTACCATTGAAAATTGTTCAGAGTTATAATGGGAAAATCAACAAACATGGCAATTTAAAAGCGGAATTTGGCCACTCCATTTTCGTTGGGCTACGAAAAAGACCCAAACGTATAAAAAGGTCTTCTAGGACAACAGTTTCTAAAAGAAACCATCAAATTTGGCCTTACAGATCCAAAGAAAATACTTGTACGAGTTTAGAAGAGTACGCCTGGGTTTGCTCTTGAAGAAATACTATCGGGGGAAAATTGTGTTTTGGGCCAGTTTGGCCAAATGACCATGGATGGTCTAGACGAACCTTGCCGGAACAATGAACGTCAGTACGGCACACATCATCTAATTCCTCGACTCAATTGTGGTTTTTTGTCGTTCGTTCAGCTCCCGAGTATGAAATCGTGTACCCTCAGGTTCTAACCATTGAAGGAAACTACGGCATGAACACCGAGGCTATTGCTGAAGATTCACTGAATATAAACGTAGAAGCCTTCGGGGAGACCCTTCACCTGGCCGTCCAGCAAGACAGCAGTTTATTCTCACCGGACTTTTACGTGGAGGAGATATCGGGCAAAGGTCAACCTCCTGTGCCCGTTCGCATCGAATGCTTGACTTGCTTGTACACAGGGAAGGTGACGTCAGAGCCCGACTCCATGGTTAGTCTGTCAACTGCCTCCGGTCTGGTAAGTTTTCCTTATTTTTGTCTTTCGTTTTATTTTGTCCGACACTTAAATTACAGCTAAACAGAGCTAAAAAAAGTAAATCACAATTTCCGATGTACTAAAAAGTGGATACCGGTTTTATCCAATTGAATTTTTTGGGAAAGTTAATTTACGCCAATTTAAATCAGGAACCTTTGTAACAAATACATTCCCTTGTCGTAGTTTTATGAAGTTCCCCACCCCTAACTCTTCCTGGGAATCCTAAGATCTTAAATGTGTTTTGTTGTTTTCAGACGGCAATTATCTACCACGCCAACGGGCCTACGTTTATCGAGCCTTTGGATGCGGATCACATCACCGACAGAGGGCGCCCCCATATTGCTTTCAAGAAAGATAAAAAACGAACATTCAGATGTGGTACCGCTGGTTCGTATTTTAAAACAAAGGGGGGAGGAATGAGTAAAAACAGTAAATATAGTTAAGTTAACGAATGACAGAATCTAACACTAAAGCTAAGCACCACACATTCAATTCAACATAAAATTACGCATGCTAATTCTTTGTTATGGTGGTATATGTATTGTTGTACTTTAAAAGGGTTTGCAATATATTGAAATTATCACTATTCTCAGATTTGCACACAAATTACACGATACAAGACAACCCTTATGCGAAGTTCTCCTTGAAATGTTTTTACTTCAGGTGTTTCACTATCTTCTCGTGACTCCGATGACCGATAACATTTCACAGCTTTGTTTACTTCAGCATGTTGGATCACACTATGGTAGAGGTCTAAATTGACATTAATCATTTTGCCCGCATGCTTTAACTTGGCACTTAATTTTCTCTGAATCAACAGATAGTCGTCAAGAGTTGAAGTTCCCTTTTGATTCTTCGGATGCCGTCCATGTGAATGGGAAGAAGACTATGGAGCTGGCAGTATTCACTGATAATGAGATATACACCGAAAAGGGAGATACCATTACCAGTGGTGTGGCAACACTATTGAATGCGGTAATATAATCGTATTAGAAGACGAATGCCCCTGGGTTGGAGAATGTTCACCTTATTGCCATGGTTTAACACAAACGGCTTGACTAGTTGCGATATACACGAAAGCAAGCTCATAACAAAGTAACAATAAATCTTTGAAATATACAATTAGGGTCATCACCATTTCCACAGTATTCTAGTAATTTGCGACCGTAATTTTAAGGGCCCATATAATGGAACAATAATTGATCCACAAAGTTATTCCTTTAGAAAATGGAATAATGGAACAATTGCAGGGCCACACTCTCAAGTAGGTCTTGACATAACTCCAAGCTTGATATGTGAATTGGTCATGGGGTCCTCAAGAAGCCTGTTGTTTTTGGACACTCGTACATCAAATAATTATATGTCTAAAAGAAAAAAAAGTTGTCCAAGCGACAAATAAAAAAGAACTTGACATATTTCAGTTCCGTATTTGGTGAGTGGGATGGCCTAGGGATCCCCCAGAAGACTACAAGGTCAGAATGGGTAAAACAAAAGAAATTTTGACCAAGCAATAACTCAAGAGCAAGATTATTTTGGCTGGTTATTTGTGTTTGTCAACACACCATTTATGTTTGCAATGCAGTTCTCGAAGAACATTCCATTAACAAAGGCGTTGTTTAATTGACATCAAAGGCTTGTTTGTTTTCATGCAGGTCAGAATTTTTTTCAAGGAACCATCACTCGGGACAGTCTTGGAGATTAAACTCGTCTCCTTACACATCTACAAGACCACAGTAAGTACCAACAGGGTTTCAACAATACCCTCTAACGTAACTATAGAGGGGTAGGGTGCTCAACCACCCGCTCAGAACCCGTCCCCCCAAAGAAGTAACAAATTACGCCACTGATCCCCACCCCTCCCCTGCTACGTTTTGGGTCTAAAACTCTGTCCTGTTGTTTCTTCATAAAAGGGAAAATACGTTTTTGGTATCATTTCAGTTTAAAAGAGCACATGTAGACCTGACCTCTACCAAATCCAGTCTGACAAAGTAATGACCCGCACAATCGCATTTGGAGGTGATTTATTTATCCAATCCTACATTAAACTTGCTATAGTTACGGGGGGGGGGGCATTGACACGTTTCATGTTTACAAAGTCAAATGATGATTGATGGCGGCCCACACATATGTCATATTATAGTTATATAACTATTATTATTTGTTTGTTACCAACCTATCGTAGGATCCTGGTTTTTCGAATGATATGATATCATCTATTTATTTGGCCGCTGATGATCAGGACGAACGTAACACGGATTCTGACAGCGATGCAGACCATTGGGACAATGCTTTGTATTTAACTGGGTTAGTGTCGACATGTTCCTTTACACTAATGTAGGCTTATACTCTTTCCCTCTTGTAAGTACCCTCCCCCGCCGAAACTGAATATAATGTGAAGATTGAGAGCATTATTTTACAAAATGAAGGGACGAGATTTCTGTGGTCACGTGGTTGCTGAACGCCATTTTCGGTCCAAAAGTAACATAACGTAATGTACACTCAAGTCTAGCGCTTGTATGCGCTTATAAATTGCGTTTTGTTTGTGTTTTTGTTTTATTTACCGAAAATGGCTTCTAATTCCAAGTTGTCGCACTCTCATTACACATCTCGGTTTCACGATTAAAACAAGTGACGGGTTCGTGGGTTCCGTAGAACGCCCTCTATCGAGGGAATGGTCGCGTGTGCGTGTGTGGGTGATGGGTGTGTATGGTTTTACTATAAACTCAACGCACTAGCTAGTTTATTGCAATATGCTCAACATAAGAACTTACGGCACCAAGACTACTACAGGTGGTGCATTGGGCCAGTTCGAAGGCATTGTGTCCGTCACTCTTGACCCTCTTCTCTCTGCCCCATTTTTTACTTTAGAGAAGATAGTAATAAGTTTTGCAGATATAAATCCCACGAAACAACTAGTACAAAACAAGGGGTACAAAACAATAATTCCCTACACGTTTTGGATGATGTTCAAGACCAACATAATTAACGTATAATAGAATCGGCCGTTGGTCGATCAAAGAATTAATCAACTATTCAAATAATATGTTATGATTTTTGAAAAGTTTACCGCAAGATGATCTATTTAGGATGGTTAAAATTTGCTGGTATGGTATGGGAATGTTTAAAGGGAACAAATGAAGGACCCCACTCCAATAATGTTTTTTGTCCCGCTTGCCCCCCCCCCCCCGAATAGCGAACATGTCTGGTTACACCACTGGGATTGATCCAACCTTGTTGTATTTGTGAGCTATTAATTAGCTGTTCCGACATAGGTCGGAACAGCTTTTGTTTTGTCGAGATTTTTATTATTTTTATTTTTATTATACTTTCCACCCTAAATCCCATAGCATTTGTACACGTTTTTTCTTTGCGCCTAATATCGTAGAGCGTAAACACGAAAGAGTTAAATCATATCATATTTAAGCTTAGTACATGAACTCAACTCTCAATGTAAAAAATGTTACAATGCTTAATTAATTAGCCAATTAACAGCGAAATGATTATTTAATTAGCCACCCTTATAAGCACCATATCTCAACAAGTATACTCCCAATCGTCAAACTATTTTCAGTTATAGACTCCTTGGGCATTGGAGATTAGCCTTGGGTAACCGTGACTCCATGTTGACCTTTACTTCCAGGTCAACCGGTAGTGCGACCATATCTCAATAACAACACAATTGATGTACAAACTTTTTTCAGGTTTAGACTTCTTGGGCATTGGAGATTAGCCTTGGGTACTGTGACCCAGTGTGGACCTATACCTATGGGTCAACCGGAAGTGGGACCATATCTCAAGAATTACACAGCCGATTTTGAAACTTTTTCAGGTTATAGACTCCTTGGGCATGGGAGATTAGCCTTACCTTGACCCCATGTTGACCTTTACTTCCTGGTCAACCGGAAGTGGGACCATATCTCAAGAACTACACAACTGATTTTCAATTTTTCCTGTTATAAGCTTCTTTGGCACGTGAGATTAGCCTTGGGTTCCCCGTAACCCCATGTTGACCTTTTGTTCTAGGTCAACCGGAAGTGGGACCATATCTAAGGAACTAAACAACCGTTTTTCATTTTTTTTTCAGTTATATACTCCTTGGCAGTTGAAAATAAGCCTCGGGTAACCGTTACCCCATGTTGACCTTTACTTCCGGGTCAACCGGAAGTGAGACCATATTCCAAGAGCAACACAACCGATTTTCATACTTTTTTCAGTTATAGACTCCTTGGGCATTGGAGATTAGCCTTGGGTTATCGTGACCCAATGTTGACCTATACTTCTTGGTCAACCGGAACTAGGACCATATCTCAAGAACTACCCGACCGATTTCCAAACTTTTTCCAGTTATATAATCCTTGCGCATTGGAGATTATTCTTGGGTAACCGTGACCCAATGTTGACTTTAACTTCTGGGTCAATTGGAAGTAAGATATATCTCAAAAACTGCACACCTGATTTTCAATTTCTATTCATTTATAAACCCTTTGAGCATTAGACTATAGACAAGGGCTACCCAGACCCCATGTTGATATTTATTTCTGATTTAAAAGCTCCTTTCGATTCAGTATCAAAATGAAGACCAGGTTTAGGTTTTTAGGCACACTTAAGTAAAAGGGGCCTGTCAAAGGTCAAGAGTCTTCTATCTTGAAATCAGACCAGACTGATTTTTCTCATTCTTTGCTTCCACCCGGTCTTATAACCGGAAGCTCAAAAATTGAGGTAATCATATCTCCTGAACCACATGTCAAGGTCGTAATGTTTGTGATTTCTTGTTTTTAATTTTGTTTATAAATCAGAAAACAGGAACAGCTCTATGTTTGTTCACAAACACCTAATGTCTAGTTTTCTTTTGTTCTTTGTTCAAGTCACGTATCACCGTATGCTGGATTGGCGTTTAGAGGTAAATGCAACACTTTGTATGCTGTTGGTTTGGTCACGTGGGGTGGTGCGGAAACAGCAGAAGTGATAGCACATGAACTTGGACACAAGTAAATATGACCATAGTTTCTTGTAGGTGGTTCTTTAGATTTTGAGAAATTTGACCTGTGAAAAAAACCTTGAAGGTTCAACATAAATCGAAAGCACACGAACTTAAATATTGGACTTCCTTGTTTATTTTGTGTTATATTTATTATGATCATATAATTAATGATTTTCTTCTTGTACTTTTGTTGATTTTTGTTCGTTTTTTCCTTGAGGAAAATTTATATTCAAACGTAAAAAACCCTCACTTCAAAAACAAACATACTGAAAAGCCATGGCAATAGAACACTTGACACAATAGTTAAAAGGAGTCCCAGATTGTGTGGAATTTAACAGTAGTTCATTTGTAATGGAGATGTACTTTTCCAAAGTAGTGTTTTAAATCCACTTTCGCTAATGCAAGGGATGATCTGTTGTTATTCATCTTTATCTTGTAAATGTGAAACAACACAAAAGAAGAATCAGAATAAGGGCACTCGAAGATTTTAAATTATACCGAAAAGAATAACATCGTTAATTGTCCATAAAACGTATGTTAAGTTGAGCCCAAAACGTATTGTAAACTAGCATCTACCAAAATAAATGATTAAGCGTCTCACTCTTCAATTGACAGAATGAACAAAGATCATTATCCATTTTACAACTTTTAGCTAAGAATGAATTAACGTCAATAATTCTATGGACTAAACTTGATTGAAACCATCAAAGTCTTGTATCTTTTGTCGCCAAATGGGATATCGTAAAGTACATCCACTTAGAGTTGGTAAGTTTAACACTCAATAGATTTCAGATTAAGGAGTCGTAAATGCAGTGGAGCCCTTTTTGTCCTTCAATATCGTAGCCGATAAAATCGAATGGAATGAAAGGGAAGCAGATATTTGCCCTGCTGCCAGTACCCATTAACGCTGTACCAACGTGTTTTTCTTTTAATGGCCTTAATTAACCCTTCGTTTTCAGGGAAATTAGTTTTAACACCAAATTGAGTAATAAAATCAACCACTGTAAGAAAATATTCCCTTTCACCTAGAAGATCAAAAACTTATTAATCCAATGTTGGTAATGAACACAGTTTAGATGAACTCCTCTCTTTCGATTTTTGAACGTGTTTTCCTGCCGTTGGCGGTGCCTTGCACTGTTCACAGCCAGAGCTGTGTATTGATGAGAGCGTTGCGACCCAGAGGGACCAGTAATTTTTGTTTAAGTGGTTGCTGGACGCCATTTTTGGACCAAATGCAGCACAACCCAATGAGCAGACTAGTTGGGCACCCTGTACCAAACCTTTCCCAGCAAAGACCAATAATAATGCATATACCTTTATCTTTCTATAACAAGAAATATAATGTTAATGTCGTTGAAGGTGGTCTTGAAATACTTTCAGTATTCAACACGTAACACTTGACGTTCATTTGTCGTTCCCGTTCGATTAACGGTTCACCCTGGCTGCGCAAAATGCCAAACACATCTGGATTTTTGTTCGGTACTGTTTTTTGTTTTTTCAGCCTCGGCATGTACCACGATAACCAATATAACAGTTGTAGTAGGACCGGCTTCGTAATGGCTGAACTAGATTTTGGATTCACAGAATGGTCAACTTGCAGTAAAGCTTACTTCCAGTCTACCTTGGCGTGAGTATTGAACATTCATGCAAACAATTTCTAAATGAATTCGTTGTACAAACGCTGTATTTGATTGAGAAAGTGCATAGTCCCCTAAAAGAGCTGAAAGCCGGTCAATTTAAGAACGAATTTAAACATAGTTCGATACAAAATCAGATTTTAAAGGGTGCTGTACAACATTGGTAAGATTGAAAATATAAATGATCACAGATTTGCAAATACCTTACATGGTATAAAGATGGTCATGGTGAAAAACTTCCCTTGATGTAGTTTTGCTTGAAATGCCATAGTGTTTCAGGAAATGAGTATAACAGTGGTCTTTATCCTGCAGAATAAACTCAGATGTTTAAAAAAAAGTTAGAACATTTAATGGGTTTTTTCTCCGTTTTCTAATGGCTCCGATTACCGATTGAGCTTAAACTTTCACAGGTTTGTTATTTCATGTATAATGTTGAGTCACATCAAGTGTGGATACAGGTTTATGGCAATTACCAAGGTTGTACACACCCTGAAACGTCATGGTGCCTCAGAAAATAATAATTATTAGAAACTAGCCAGTCTGCAGGTTCTTTGGTTGCCGGAAGCGAAACACGCCCTATTTACGGACATGCATAAACAACTGTTTCGGGTTTCTTTCTCACAAAAACAAGGCCACCAATTATGGATGAAACTATTAGAGGATGGGAATGAACGCACTCATTAATTAATTATTTTGACATAATTATTTTCTCTTTTTTTCATCTTAGTTCAAAAACCTGCTATAATGACTAGACAACATCGAAGGCTCCTTTTCAGCAATTGAAAACCCACTTGTAGAATGTTATAGTTTTAAGAAGTTTTATGTTCTGCAAAGTGGCTTATAGTCGACAGGTGCAAGGTAATTTTCATTCATGTTTACATTTAAATCATTTACCATTATTCTCGGCTGAAATAAGCCAGTAATTTGTGGTTACTTTACAGATTACACGCCTTATGCATTTATCTTAAAATTTTGCTTTTCCGGGGTGACGGGCATGCTCATATTTATTCCGTGAATTTCGTTAATTTCTATTTAAAAACCTGGGTCAATTTGACCAAATGATTAGGCATGAACTCTCTCAAAAGTTTCGTTTGGAAAAAAAAATAGGTTGTTGTCAGTGAGTGCTGAACTTGACAAAGAAACACTTACTGTGAATGTGTGTTAAGAGTCATTGGTGAAAAACAAACAAAAAATGACTCTTGCTTACTAGTTAATGTGATACACCTAATGTACCATTAGTCTTATGGATTAAGCTTCGGGCACTTCTATCTGTTGGAAGCCCGTACCGAAATATATATAAATGCATAAAAAAACTTACGGAGCCAAAGCCTGAGCCTTAAAATCAAACCGTGTTTTTGAAAAGGGTCTTGTGTTAAATAGAAGGCCGTGACTGAATTAGCGGCTTTGGCTACGACTGTGACTGTTGTTAAGGGTGTTTGTTGCTAAGACGTACTATACTTCAACGCGTGATGACACAGCGATCAGGCCGTAGGCGCAGTAGCTGCAAATTAGGACATTGCCTGTATAATAATTTCATGAAGTTAACACGTTTTCTGGTCGGGTAACCTATGTTGACAAAGGATGTTTAGCGTACTTGCACTTTTTTAAAAATGGTTCACGTCAACGACGAACCCATTTTATTGCTTTATAACAGTGCCCCTATAGTAGATATACCATGGGGAGCTCCAGTGTTTTAGTTATGAATTGCAAATTTACAGTTGAATGCAAACGGAACGTTTCAATTATTTCATTAGTTTAATTTTAATTTGGTGGCGGGTATTTATTAATTAAATTAACAATGATAACAAAATAATCCATCGTCAAAAGATATTAACAATAATACTGAAAAGGTGCACAAATCCGCCTAAAATGTAGGTGCTCAAGGCGTTACAAAACAACACACGAACTGGTTTAAACGCGCATTTGTGAGCAACTTGCGTTACGTGAGTTTTGAGAGAAGCTTGGAAGTTAAGAGGTTAAGGAATGCTTACTTTAACACAATAATTATGTTAAACAGTTCTTTTTCTTAGATAACATATCTGATATTATTTAACAGTCCTGGTGCAGTTCTGCTTAAAGTTCAGACAACAGTTCTGAAGATTTGGTGTTGGGTCTTTAAAAATCTAATTAATGGCCAAATAAACCATTCTCGTAGAGAAACAATGAGTCATACTACGTCGATGTTTCAAATTCATTTTGGTCACTTTTATTTAATCATACATTTATAATAGAAACATACATCTTTTAACACAACTAACATTTGAGTTACCAAAGGAATAGCCGTTTATCAAGGCCATCGTGGCTTGGACAGCTTTGTAAACAGTGGGGCGACTGGAGCGAGAGTCCACGCGCGCGAGCCGAGTGGCGAAGCCACGAGGGCCTTTT
>JAUELU010000018.1:3041711-3052612 GCA_032357145.1 Evasterias troschelii
GCCCCCGACCTTCTTCCTGTATGAAGATGATCCGCCTTGTCCCGGCTGCAGGGGATGTGAGGAGGAAGATCTGGCTCAGCGAGGAGTCCAACGTGAGTCAACTGTACAGGGTGCTCTGTATTGAAACTTTTCTATGTTTTTATTGTTTTACTTATTTATTTTCCGTTTCAGGTTTGATTAATGCCACTGCAGGGATTTGTTCCAGGTTTTACTAAAAACAGTTGTGACAATTTGTTTTCTCCCATACAGTGTCCAAACGTCAACATCAATTGGCAACAGGATTATCAGCGGTAGTTACACCTGCAGCAGTTACTCCTGCATCAGTGTTTGGCAGTGCTGCATCGAGTCAGGCGACATTTGGCTCAGTTGCTGGTGACACAAAAAGCACATTTGGAGGTAAAGGTATAATCCCTACTGTGCACATACTTTCCTTTCTGTTATTATTTGGCCATGCCACATAATTTACACTACACCTCATTCAACAAGTCTTGAGAATTACACTAGATGACTGGAGCAAATGCCTTGTGAATGCTCAACAAGTAAATGCTTAATTTGAATTCCACAGACGACATCAAGTGTGGCTTTGTCACACAGTTGGAGGCAAGCTTTTCACTAGGTACATAATGAATGCCATCTTTGATTAGAAACAATGGAAATGACTCTGCCTATGACTCTCGGCCAATGATAGCCTTCAAACCTGCACGTTTCATCAACGATGGCGGCCAATGCTAGTGTTGTGTACAGCGGCAAAAAACATTTCAAACTACACTTTGTTGATTGTTTGCAGACTCCATCCAAGGGGCACCTTCTATTTTCGGTTTGAGTTTTGCTTCCCTCAGCTCTGGCAAACAAGGAACTTTTGCTGGGAAAGGTAAGTTTCTTTTAGGCATTTTTATAACATTAAGCTAAAAGACAACTGGAGTGAGTCTAGTTAAACTCAAACACAAACACTTCTGAAAGAATACATGTGAGTATTAGATGAAGTTAAGATTTGCTCTAGCATGGAACTGTCTGTTATGATTTTGTGTTCCTTACTGGTCTTAATACTAACTGTTAGCTGAGTTTTATGGTTATTATTTGAACAACATAGTATTAATGAATACCTTTTAATTTTTTTATTTTGTGTTTTGGCACTAACCCTCAGAAACAAAAGGATTTGCGTTTGCCAAGGCTGGTGCTCAGGTTTTTGGAAGTGGAAGTAATGACACTGCTGGGGGAGACAAGGAACATGACCCCCACTATGATCCCATTGTTCCCATACCTGAGGTACAAAAGATATTCTCTTCTCTCTGTCTAATCCTCTATAAGTAGCTTTGGTGACATTGATCTTGGGATTAAGCCCAATAAGGGTTTGGAAAATGTTATGTTTGTAAAAGGTTGTCTTGGCCAATGGTTTAGCATGGCTTCAAGTTCTGGTGACTGAGTCATTGGAGTGTGGGTTTGAGTAGTCCATGGTCTCCTAAGTTGGGACACATCAAGTGTGGATTCTGGTCTTTGACAAACACCAAGGTTATACATGTGCTTTAAGTTAGCAAAGTTGATCTTATTCGCACACAAGTCTGTCAACATATTCACTGTTTATTCGGCTTCTTGTCTTTCAGCTGGTTGATACAAAGACTGGTGAGGAAGACGAAGAGATCATGTACAAGCAGCGAGCCCGTCTGTATCGCTATGCTAAAGAACTGAATTTGTGGAAGGAACGAGGCATAGGAGAGGTCAAATTGATGCGACATAAAGACAGTGGAGGACTAAGACTGCTGATGAGACGTGAACGGGTAAGACGGGGTTTACCCTCCTACTCTTGGTAACATATGATCTTTGAGGCTCTTTAAATTGGTCCGAGGAGAGCAGTTTCTAGATCTCTTTGCCCATGCTTGATTATTGTGCAACTGAAGATTTGGGTCTTTATTTTTCTTTTGGAAATTTGTAACTGTATTGGTCAGGTGAGGTTTGCGGTAGAACCATGTGTAAATTTCTTTTGAGTAATGGTTCCGCCTTCGCGCACCATTGAGCCAAGTTCATGACCAGTTAATCTCAAAGGCAGTAAGCAGCATCTAGCAACAGAGTCCAGCCTTATCCTGAAGATGATTAGAGCATACTGATCGAAGTTGAGTCGTCAACCACGGGTTCTTTTCAGAACCAACACTACTCAAAAGAGATTTACACATGGTGCTACAGCAAACCTCTCCTGATTATTCTCTCACCATACAAAGTTTCAAATCCTACTAACTTTATTTGGTTTACTGTTATGAAAGAGTATATTTTCTACCTGTGTAGGTTCTGAAGCTGTGCGCCAATCACCGCATTACAGATGACATCAAGCTTGAAACCATGAAGTCCTCGGATCGTACTTTGGTGTGGCATGCCCTGGATTACTCCGAGGATGAACCCTGCCATGAGCAGTTTGCCATTAAGTTCAAGACGCCTGAGCTGGCTGTTGAGTTCAAACTAAGGTTTGAAGAGCTTCAGGCTGAAAGGAAGAGAGAGCTAGAGGCAGAGAAGGAAGATGAGGCTGTTGTACTGGAAGGACCAAGGGGAGATCAGCCGGAGAAAGACGGAGACAAGAAAGACGAAGACAAGAAAGATGGAGACAAGAAAGACGGAAAAGATGATATGGCTGCTGAGGCTACTGTGCCGGATACAGAGGTTAGTATATGGACAGCATTTTCACAAAGTGGGAAATCTGTTACTTTTCTGATTGAAAATATATTAAAATATATGGTTTTTGTCCTCTCTAGCCAACCCCAGAGGAAATTATTGCCAAGTATCAACCCAAGCCAGGCTCATGGCAATGCGATGATTGCTGGCTGAGCAATGAAGAATCGGCCCTGACCTGCATCTCATGCACAGCATCAAAACCTGGTGCTGTAACTCCCTCGGCGACCCAGCAGTTGAGCACACTATCAAAACTTGCTGGAGCACCACAACAAAATCAGTCTGTGACCAGTTCAGGGAGTGGGATTACATTAAGCACTGGTGGAGGTTTCTCATTTGCTGGCATACAGACTTCAGACAATGCAAGTAAACCCTCTGGAGTTGGGTCCTTTGGGCAACCAAGCACTTTCTCAAAATCACCCACAGATTCTGGACTTTTGGCTGGAGGACCCATTAAGTTTGGATTGTCATCATCTGATACCAAAATGATGGCTCCTAAAGAGAAACCATTTGCGACCCCTACTAGCAAATTCTCCTTTGGAAGTGGATTCCAGAAGTATGATCTTGGTGCAGCAGGTGATCAGTCACAACAACCAGTTGTGACATCAACATCACCCAGTAATGGTTTTACATTCGGTGCAACGAGCCTGATACCCCCAAAGAGTGACCCCGTTACAGCTGCCTCTATCAAGAGCGAGACCCAACCACTGACCCCAGTTAAACCAGATCAACCTAAAGAGGTCCTTCCTGCCAAGGTGGGAACAGGATTTGTGTTTGGAGCAGGTAGCCATTTATCACCAACTCCCAAGAGCAGTGCAGCACCAACATTTTCCAAGCCCAGTGAGGAAAAACCCAAGGGCTTCTGTTTTGCTGACATGGCCAAAACAGAGGGATCTGTTTTCTCCTTTCGCATGGATGTCAGCAAAACCTCAAAAGAAGCTCCTGAGAAATCACCAGTCAAGCCTAAATCTTCTGGAATAGTAAAGTCACCCCAGCCACAGTCACCAGGACTAAATAAAAGTGATGATGGTGACTACTACAAGGATGATGATGGTGATCACATTCACTCTGATCCCATTGTTGAGTTGCCGGAATGCATTGAGGCAAGAACTGGTGAAGAAGGCGAGGAGGTGAGATTCAGTCATCGTGCCAAGCTGTTCCGCTACAACAAGGAGTTCAGTCAATGGAAAGAGCGGGGTATTGGGGACATCAAGGTCCTGTTCAACCCAGACAACAACAAGTCTCGCATCGTCATGCGTAGAGAGCAAGTCCTGAAGGTCTGCGCCAATCACTTTGTTACCCCAGACTTGAAATTGCAGCCAAATGCTGGATCAACAAAGTCTTGGGTCTGGATGGCAATGGATGCATCTGAGGATGAAGTCCAAATGGAACAGTTGGCCGTGAGATTCAGAACTGAAGAGTTGGCCCAGCTGTTCAAGGAGGCAGTTGAAGCAGCCCAGGAGGACATGAAGACAGAAGGAGTAGGAGATGCAGTGAAGATAAAAGATGAGGCCGAGAAAGAGCACGAGAAAGAGGCAGAAGAAGCTGAGAAAGAAAAGAAAGATGTTCAAGGAGATGTTAAGGAAGATGACGGTGAAGCTGATGAGGAAGATGGTGAGGATGAGGAGGAAAATGATGGAGAGGAATACAAGGATCTAGATAATGATGACAATGATGATGATGGTGACGACGATGACGGGGATGGGGATGACTCTGATGATGATGAGGAGGATGAAGGTGGAAACAGTGATGGACAAGGTGAAGATAAGCAAGATGCCACAGCACAAGGTGATGAACAAGGTAAAGATATAGCAATATTTTGGGTTGAACAAAGAAAAAACTTACAGTGGGACTTTTGTTGTATCTAATTTGTTCGAGATTGCCTGTCCGAATCCATTCAACTTGTAACTTAGGTATAGCCGGGGATCACCCCCAAGTTTACTTTGAATTATGAACCCAAAATTGCTTACCCCATAAGTCATACATGGTATGGCCCAGACAATTGGTTGTATTAACATCATGCTTTTACGTTAGTTTTAATATGTTTGTTCCTTGAATGAATTTGCCTGCCTTTCTCTTTGCTTCCTCTCTATATCAAAGGGGGTTACTCTGAGCAATCGCCTTCTGTCCAATCCTGTGATCCAAACATCTCACAAGAATTCACAAACCTGTTGCGTAATGCTAATGCGAACCATGCTAAGAAGCAGAATGACGTGACTTTTGTGGCAGGGAGCAGTAAAGATGACAGCCTATCTGAGGAGAGAGATGACATTCACTTTGATCCTATTGTTCAGCTTTCTGAACAGGTCAGTAATTTCGAGCTTTGATACTTTTTCAAGTTTCAAAGTCAAGAGGTTGCTTGTTAAGTTGTATCTATTGACATCTTACAAGTAGCACTTTATGGTTCTTTTATTGGCCCAAATATGTGTTGGGAGGATGAAGGAGAATTATACAATTTTTGATATGGGAAAAACTAACCAGGTATGGACTGAAAACCCAATCACTCAAAACAACGTATTCTAGTATCCAACTGGGTCCACAGATTGGAAAGATCGCTAATCCAATTCGATCCCCATCTTGCTTTGTACATTCACCCACTGTGTGGGGGCGGGGGGCATCAGTAGGCGTAGCACTTACGGCATGGGGTCCAGGGGCCACCTAACGACCCCTGGTGGGGTCCAATGGCAAAGCCCTTGGCGGGGTTCAGGGGTCGGATACCCGTGTAGCTTTGCAGACGGTACATCATCGTATAAACATACAGTAGTCTTTGTAAGTCCTTGATCTTGCTTGTAACTTGAGGAGCTACAACAGTTCAAAAACTAATAGTCAGAGAAAAGGAACATATTTTTCCCAGTACTAGGTGCACAAGTTTAAAAAACCTGAGGGGGACCATTATTTGATAAAGTGTCCCCCCACCCTTCAAAAAGTGGTGGGGGAGGCAATATGTCCCCTGTCTTTCCATGATTGACGCCCATGTCCCCTAGGGTTGTAGGTGTCTGTGCTTGACTACAGAGTTAAATAGTCATATGAATGATCTGTTGGTAACAGTTGGAGAAGATTACTGGTGAAGAGGATGAGAACCAGCTGTTCTGCTCTCGTGCCAAGCTGTACCGCTTTGACAAAATCTCCTCCCAGTGGAAGGATAGAGGGATTGGAGACATCAAGATTCTTCAGAATGTTAAGACGAGACGATATCGTATCCTCATGAGAAGAGATCAGGTCTTCAGGGTGAGCCAAAGTCATGGGGACCATTGTTATGTTTACTTATTATTAAATTATATTTGGTTGACAATTTTTTTTGACAGAAAAGGTAACTATAACTAATAAACTTGCGGGTACAACCATGTTTAAATCTTTTGGGAAGAGTGGTGTCATACCATTTCAAATGACATATAGCTCTGCTGCTTTTAGTTTGGAGAATGCTGGACTGCTGATGATGATGAGGCTGTTGGAGGGAAGTTTCCAAGCGCATCTTGACGGTGATGCATGAGAGTTGACTGCTGGCTTGATATGTGTGCACTGCAGTGTGTCAATGGTGTAGTGAGCTACTGCTGGAAGGGTTCAGGCGATCTTTTGAGATTCAAATTGTTTGACAAAGTTTTTGCAGAATGTTTTTCTACCATTACCATTTTTATAACAAATTGGCTTACGGCTTTAAAAAGTACACAATTTCTTTTTCAAGGTCATTCTCAAAGTATTAACCTACTATAGTCCACCAAGGGTTTCTGCCAGATGGTGGTACTCAGAAAATATTAGTTTTCCCTAGAGCAACTGTTTTTCAGGCATTTTCTTTACACAACCTTTAGCTTTTTAATTCTTTATTTTGACAAATGAATATCTGATTTTCCATTCTCTGTCATCTCTAGGTATGTGCCAACCACTACATCACCAAGGATATGGCCCTGCACCCTAACGCAGGGTCGGAGAACTCCTTGGTCTGGCAGGCCATGGACGCATCGGACGGTGACCCTCAACCTGAGCAGCTTGCAGTCCGCTTCAAGCTGGCAGGAACAACTCAGCGTTTCAAGTTGATTTTTGAAGAATGCCAGGCTGAGCTGAGAAAACTAGCTGGCGATAACAATGGTACTGAGCAAGGTAATATTTATGCAAAAACCCATTTACCGTGCTCATCTCTACCCTACAATTGCTCATTTTTCCTTATGTGACAGCTAGGCCCTGCTAATTGCCTTATGCAGAGATTAGAGGCAGCTCTCCATTACATGGGCAGTATCTCAATTGGTTCTCCTCATACATTTCTACCTGAAATCCTCCATCCCAGCAGTCTCTTTCCATATCTCAGACTAATGAGAAGGGACTGGAGCAATCTTTGCAAAATAATAGTAGAGGGCTCTTCCAAACACCCATATTGCTAGGATTCTACAAAGTTACCTTGTAGCCAAGTCTTATGCTGATAAAACCATTGCCCAAATTCTTTCCAGATTCGACTCGACTTCTCTGAACCCCTGGAGGCCTCTAACTATCGAAAAAATGTTCCCTCAGATACCCAAGGTCTTAATGAAGGTCGCTATTTAAAGATCAATTCGAAAAAGTGTGAATAAAACCTTCATTTAAGGTGACAACGCACATTGGAACATTTTTATGGGCTACCGATAAAAGTAAGAACTGTTAAAGAGTTCTGTACTAGGCAAATGCACAAACGCGTATGCGTCACGCCACTATCAGCCTCATACAAAAATGATATTTCCTCCTTTTGCCAATCAGTGTTAGTGCGTACGCACGATGTGCAATTTACATACTTCAATGGACTAAGATCTATTCTAAAACAAATCTTACAGGCAATGTTATATTCTCCTTTTTACAGCATAAATGTGACCTACTGGTTGAACGTGACATGGACATGTTTGCCCTCGTGACATAGACAAGTTTGACCTGGCTTGCTGAGGACCAATTCACTGACGCCTCTCGCTCTTCAACGTCCACGTGAAGACGGTGACCTACATGGAGGGATCGCTGTACTTATTTTTTTTTTAAGCCATCAAAGTTGTGTCAACATCATTAAAGCAACCAACTGTGTTTGGCTCAGGTTCGTTTCACTTTCAAGTTTATCTACAGAGACTTAACAACAACCCCAAAACAGCATTGGAAAATTATTTGTAAAATGTTACTGAGAGTGTAGTGCATTTGCTAAGTTTTGTATGGATTTGATTCCAGTTTAGCAGGTTTTCCATTTAAAAAAATCTGCACACAACCAAAAACCACTAAATATGTGTTACAAAAAACAAAAAAATTGAAGTATGATTTTTGTGATTTTGTTTTATGGTTTTACAGAAGCAATATTTCCCTGTCAAAGAAACGCTATTATTATCGTAATTCTGTACCATTAATGTAAATTGTAAAACGTTATTCTGGGTTTGAACAAAGAAATTTACTAGAGCGGTCGAGGTTCAACAAATTAGTCTGGATTTGAGTGGTGGCGCTCTACCAACTGAGCTATCTAGATGTTGACGGTCTCCCTATTTTTTTGTCAATCGTCCGGGTACCAGTCAGAAGCCATACAATCTTTAACTGCCATGTGTAGCCAGGGATCACATGTGTGTTTTAAACATAAATTTATTCTGTATTTTGACAAAACAAACTTGTTTTAGACATTGATATTTCGAAACAAACACGTGTGTGTTCTTACACAATTTACAATTTTAAAGATTATATGAAAATACAGATGAATTGTTGCAACCCAGTTGACGAAAGTGTTTTTAAATACATATTTGTTCATAGTAAAAATTGACCAAACAGTCCCCAATGATTTGTTTCAACTTTAAAAAATGTTCAATAAGAAATGTTTTCATTATAAGAAATTTAGTTCACGTGAGAGTAGACGGATTTTTATTTTTTTTAAACACCATCCTTTTGAACGCCCTTCTCCGCCGCTTTTCAGAATCACGAAAAGCCCGTTTATGCAGTTACTTTACGTTAGTCATTTGTGGGAGCTCTGTTTTGTATAGCCGCTTTGTTGTTACACGAACATCCCGTAAATGACATCAAAGTATTATAATTTTACGGCAGAGGTGTAGCTATAGTTTTTCAAAACTTTAGGTTGGGCACTAATTTTTGATCGATTATATTTATATTTATATTTAAAAACAAAATTATAAACAATTCCAAACAGCAATCCCGCCAACAAAATTTTGCTTATAGCTGTTAGATGTCATTTTGCTTGGTTTGACCTATTAGGCCTATTTATCCCTCAGTTTGTTGTCAAAAATGCAAAACTTACCCCTTTATGATGCGTATTATTATGTGTATGCTGGACCCAACATTATGCTTGTATGTTAGTGACTTAAAATCCGATGCTTGACCTTTCGGGAAAAATCAAATGTGATTTTGCTTTTGAAGAACCATTGACTTCTTTTTATGCATTTGCTACTACTCATAGCCCTGGATGGCCACATAATATGCCATGGCGGAAAGTATATAAAGATTATATGGAAAATACAGATAAATTGTTGCAACCCAGTTGATGAAAGTTTTTCTAAATACGTATACTATTCACTTAAATTGTGTATGCTTGACCTTTCAGAAAAATCAAATGTGATGTTGCTGTTGAAGAATCATTCACTCCTTTTTATAAGCAAGTGGGTGTGCCTTCTGGCTACTGCTCATAGCCCTCCACTGGAGGGCCAAAAATGCCATGGCGGATGTGCTGAAGTTTCAATTTTTGAACCTGCCCTTTCGGGAATGCAATTTTTACATGTACTTTAATTTCATTCAACACTGCTGACATTCCCTTTCTACTATTAACTCCTGTTTGATGATAATTTACTGATGATTTGTTCCGGGGTTTTAATCTATAAGTAGCTAGTTTAGTAGTTTATGGTACTTTCTGTTTATGTCTTCTGAAATATTGACCTGCCAATTACGGTAATAAATTATGGTTCTTCATCAAAGTACTTAAACTGCTTGACAAGATTCTTTCATTCTTAGTCTGCGTCTGCGTTTCTTTAAAATAATAATGAAGAAAAGAGAGGGGACTGTTGACGAAAGAAGCTCAAAAGGAGCAACACTGTCCTCACATTGGAATCCTTTGTACTTGAGGTGTCCTCACTTTTTCATCATGCGCTTAGTCTGTCGCAGTGTTAAGTTAAAGGGACACTGAGGAAAGTCATCAAATTGATAGTAATATAATTTATTTAACTGTTTATATGCTCTGTTTATCCATGGTTGCTTTTTGTTAGAATAGACTTGATTTCTGGGACGGGCGCCAAAAATGTCTATTAAGTTTCATCACATTTTTCTTGTGTTGGTCGGAGTTAAATTAACGTATGGGAGATTCATAGTTACTTAAAACGTGTTGAAGCTTGGCCCTACATACACACTATGAAGCCTCGATCATGCTTGCTTGTAGTAGATTAACAATGACTTAAAAAATAATGTGTGAGCTTGCTTGTAGTAGATTCACAATGACTTAAAAAATAATGTGTGAGCTTGACCCTTTGATGAATCATCTTGTATAGAAGTAGTTCACGGTGTCTTATGAGTAGAATTTGTATGCTTGACTCTCAGTCATGAATAATTGAGCATCATGTTTTCTTGATTCACAGTGCCAAAAATGTGTGTGTTTGACCCGTTTATGAAGCCCCGTGTAAGCTTGTAGATTCACAGTGATTTGGTTAAGATTCCACGTCCTCTGGTGCATGCAGCTGGGGCAGAGGCTAAGTAATTCAGCACCACCTGCATGCCTAGGGTGTTTGTCAATTACCAAATTGAACAAGTTGTATTGTTTAATTTGTTTTGGGTAACTTTGTGGTGCTAAATCATTTAGGCCCACCCAAACCGCTTGCACCAAAGGTGAAACCACTTGATGAAGCCTCATTAGGCTTGTGTACCCCCATCCATCCCCCATTGGCATGTGTAGTAAAAATGCCACACGCGTGAAGTGTGCCCCAATTACAGGGACAGCCACGGAGCGGGGGCGCACGGCCGGGGAGCATAGATTATTACTTAGATACAAAATCACAACCTTGTATAGTTGTGTGACCATGACGACCCAATTGCTTATTATTTTGTGTTAGTTTAGCACATAAACCGGTACAGTCACCCTGAAGCTCTGAGCCTTATGCGTTCTGTTGGGTGCAAAATCAAGCCTCCATGTGCATAACAGAGAAATGGACACACTCTTATTGGAATTCAGATCCATATAGGCCTAAATCTTCTAAATTCACTGGAACATTTTCTGTAACATCGATGGTTGGGGTCTAGGGGTGATGCCCCGATTGGGTTCAGGGGGC
>JAUELU010000018.1:3109126-3120095 GCA_032357145.1 Evasterias troschelii
GGACAAAACAATTCGTAATGAAGTTGGTTAAAACTTAATTTTAAGTAAAGCCCCCATGAATTAGCACTTTGTCAACCTAACCTAAAGTCGTTCCATACTTAAATTTTGCCTTTTTATTAAAGGGGAGTTTGACTGGTTTTAAGTGCTTCAACATTCGACTGATGCAGTAGAAACCTCACTGACCAAACAGAACAGAAGGGTATTGAGAAGTTTGTTGGAAGGTTTTGAGTTAATTTAGTCAGTGGATTACCATCCAAGAGGTTATCGTTTACTCAGGGTTTTTAAACCAATACACCTGTTGACTCTTGGTAAAGATATCTGATTGATTTTGAGTTGAGTAAATTTGTTTAGAAAAGAGAACAATGTAAATGAAACATTGTCCCTCTTAAAATGAGATCACAAGGTACTTAAAATGTCTGGTTTTAAGGTGAGCATTTGCCCAGCTATTACCCCCGGATAAATACAGGTATATGCCAATATTTATGTCATTTTTAACAGGTAGCATAGTGCAAACACTTGCTACCAGATGGAAGTTTGAAAGAAGATCATGTAACAGGCGAGAGGGTGAAAGGAACTAAGGAAGTCATTAGAAAATACAGACATAAAGATCACAAAGTAGATGAAGAAGTTCACTTTACCAAAAGGCTGCATATCTTTATGTTGTATAGCCTGGATGGGAGGGCTTACTATCTCCACACTTGGCAGTCAGTAAAAGACATGCCAAGTGTACCTTGATGCTTTTAATGTTTTACAGAAGCAACACATAAATAATTTTGTTCACATAATTTGATTAAACATTTTACATGTAGGTGACAGATAGAGTAGATCATCTAAATTTAAACAGAGTTTCCAAAAGTTATCCAAACACATCCATGGAAAACACTATAATTGGGAAGAGTGAAAACTTACACAATATTATCTTCATTTTGACATTGTAGTTGAATCATAATAATCTTATCCTGTTCTGCTACCCTAATTAAGGAACCTTGATTTGTAGTGCATGAAATTATGTCTGACATCAATTTTATGAACCACAGACCTTGCACAGAGGCCCCTACATTTTGTGACACCTACAAATTGTTTCATGCCCGAATACCTCTACTCATCCCAATATCCCATTAATAATATTTGTATAGGTCTTTATAATAGCTATCAATTGGATGACATTGTAGATAGAAATATAAAACCCATCCTGTCATCAGGTCATAAATAACTCTTCTTCGTTCTAGTATCAAATTTTGGAAGTGAATAGTCCACAAAAACCAAGTTGCATACAAAAACCAATGGTGTATTACCACCTTTATGCTCTCATGACTAAAAATATACACAGAATTATCCATGCCAGATCAACACACCGAGGTAGTTGGTAATGCTCAAATGCACGCTGTACACAAAAGCACCGCCATATTTTGGGTTCCTTTCTCCTTGGAACTGACAAACAATACCCTCTACTCAGGTCATCAAATCAGTCAGATTTCTTTTATGCTATTCAGGATTTGGATCCCATGGGGAGTTTTCACAGGTATGAACACTGATCATAAGAATGGCCTACTTGCAGTTTGGACTCCAAGCAGTATCTGGGACAGTTCCACATGGTTTATTACGGACTTCAACTGAAAAATTCCACTGGCTGTTTACATGTATACCATTCAATGACTTTAAATAACACTGCAAGGTTGCTTTAAAGAAGCCTTTTATTAAAGATCCATGATGTTTTTATTTGGCTTGGATTATAATCCATGGGATGGGCCTTCTTTGCTATTACACTCTTGTGAGTTCAAAGCGTTTTGTAAGAGAGAGGAAATCTCATTACACAACAGTGCGGTAACACTGCGTAGGCATATGCACATTACTGTTTTTCCTCATGATGTACAAAACAAATGTTTTTAACATTGAAGGCCATACAAGGCAAATATTCTTTAAATGCTCTTTTTCATTAGCATAAGTAATTCATCAATTACCAATGACCTCTCAAACATAGGCAGGTGTCTGCATGTGGCACATGTCTGGGGTGTTTCAGGCAAACCATATTCCTGCAGTATTTGCAGTCATGCTCCAAAACACACTGGGTATGGAAAGCATGATTGTCACTTCAGCAGAATGCTTTTTATATTGATACCCTTAAGCACATAGTTTGAACATGCACTTGCCCACTTCAACGATTGCCAATTTCCCCAGCGTGATTTTAGGATTACGGGAGTCTGAAGTGTAAACCATGGACGGCCATGTGTAAACTGACTACCTACTCTCGGCACGTATTATACACTTTGTGAATGATAGCATTGCAGGGGCTTGCAGATTATCAATTCCCACATAGAAATGTCACTGTCAGAGTTGTGGGCTCACAAAAAGTTTCTCTAATCTACTGCCGAAATTTCTGCATTTGAAACAGGTCACTTTATATTTCCTAGCCTTTTATGCTTCGTCTAAGTCCCCTACTCAGCAAACACATCTTTAGTTTGTTAATGCATTTGAAACACAATGGCAGTTTACAGTCCTACATGTGTTTCATAATGTACAATGTGAATTCCCCCCAAGGGAAATGTACACATAATTGCAAACGTGACTTATTAGGCAAAGTGCAGCAGGCTCTCACGATGTTAAACACAAAAACCTTCGCAGCATTTCCCCTGAAAATATCTTCCTTCTCATTTTGTTCCATTAATACTTAAAGGTACACCCACCAACGAAGCCACAGCACTATCAAAAGTTGAATCAGTACAACTTCCTCAAAGGTGAGTGAAATACATGCATCAGTTTATATCAACCATAACTTTTAGTGCTAAAAGCTTTCATTTTACCACAAAAGGACACACTATTATTTATTTCATGGCAGGAAGAGTTGATGTATTTGTGAAAACATTTGACGATCGCTATTGATGATTAATTGATGCTTGATATATCAATGATGAATGCATTCCGCAGTTATCAGATTCCTGGTACTTACCAAGGGAAAACTTATTCAAGACACGTAGACAATAGATACAAGAAAATCTGGTTCAATAAAATTCTTTCATCTCATTGGAAGTGGATTATTTGAAATGTCAAGAGCAAACTTTTATTTTTAGTTTAGTTTGATGCTTATCATTTTAGCTCTAACTTAACCAAGGAGTCCCAATTTCTGGGTGTTTTTAGCGTAATATTAATATGGTGCTGGATTTTGTTAGAGCCAGGAAGGATCAAGGAGTAGGCCTGAGGGTTAACAAAGTACCAAGTCATGTTTTCGTTGTTACAATGTTACTGAATGTACTTCACCAAGCATGTTCTTTTCATATGTGTGCAAATATTTGTTTAAAAGTAGGTTTTTCAACTGGTACAGCTGAACTACTTTTTCAAAAGGTTGAAAAAATCATGAACAAGAAATTCCACTTACTAATTGTTACACATAATGAAAACTGAAAATCTAAGTACGTTACTTATAACACATCACTTGAAAAAATCATGAACAAGAAATTCCACTTACTAAAAGATCGATCCATTAAGCCCCGCCTCCTTAAGAGTTGATCAATCATAGGCGCAAAACCCTATCCTCATTAGTGCAAAGATCACCAAACGGCTCAAATGGTGATCAGATTTTGCGGTTGTTATTGGTCAATGAGAAATGGGCGTGGCTAACTCGATCGGTGTATTGTTACACATAATGATGACTGAACATCAAAGTAAGTTACTTATAACACATCACAATAAATTTCACAAACTAAGCATACACCTGTCCTTTCTCTATGATGTAACTCACTGTTTGTCACATTCCCAATATGCATTACGAAAACAAAAAAAACAGCGGCTCTTATCATATTGAAAAAGGAGCAGACTATTGTGCCATTCCATACTTAAGCCCTGTCCAAATAAGCGGCTGTTGCTAAGGGTGTTGTCAAGGGCAGCCTGTGCTTTAATGCATGATTACCGAGTTACCAAGCCGCAGCCGCAACTGCTAACTCAGAATTGGCTTTATTCTCATCCCAATTATTCTAATGGCAAAAGTATGGCTGTGGCTGCCCATGACAGAGATGTAAAATTATGAAACCTTTACAGGTTACTTTTTAAGAATAGATGGATCCACATCCCTGGATGAAATTATATCTCTTCCCCCACAATAAAAAATCAATGTGGCACTAGATGAGACTGATCAATCATTTCTGATAACTAGTATAGGAATACACTTGAAGCACAGGCATTGTCTGACAGCATTTAACCATGGATCATTGGTTTAACAGTCCCCGACAACTGCAGTTAATGATTTGCTCATTCTCTAGTAATAATAACCAGTACAAATTGCAACTCCCAAAGCCGACTCTATGCTAATATAACAGGCCAATTTGAGTGAGCTCGTTTGGCGGACTCCACAGCCTGGGCGAGTTTTGATCAGTCTAATGAAATTCAATTTGAAAATATAATGGAATGAAACATGATGGATTTAACACCCGATACTCAGTTTAAATTTACAATTTAAGTAAATATATTCTGATAAACATTTTCCACATTGTTTTACCTGTTTGGAGACAATAGGGCACCAAAGTGTAGTGTCATTTGAGTCTACATGTCTGCCACAGCCATCTCAGACTTGCTGGAGTGTGTAATATTATACACAATTCCGATGGCAGCTGTACGCGTAATCAATTTGATTTGCAATAAATTGAGGGGACAGCATGATCTTTTAAAAGCGCAGCACATCTCAAGCATGAACACATAGCCCAAAGACATGAACAAATGTTCACCCATGATTTCTTATGACATTTCTACTCTGTCAGAAGAAAATGCACTTCTGATTAAGCTGCGGATTAAGTTAAGGAAATGTGTAATTTATTAAATGTGGTGTATTTACAGGGATTTATATTAGGTGAATGAAAGGTTGATGACTTTGCCTCCTCAGGTATGTCTGAGTTTGCATGCACATTATTTTAACAGCTCTTGAGAGCGCTTCCTATGCAACCTAACGTTCAAATAGTTACAAAAATTGTCAAAACATATCCATAGACTACAAAATACATAATTTCCACTAAATTTACTAACTTTTTTGGAGGGGGTAACACCAACAGAAAAATACTTTCAATGAGTTTTTTGGAGGGGGTAATTAACATGAAAGAATCACCCAACTGATTTTCTTCTTGTAGGGCTTGGGTCATTATTCGTAAGAACAGGTTGTTCTTGTTGGAATATTTGAGGTTCCATGCAAGCATATTAAAGGAGAGCCAAGTCTCAAGAACAAACAACTCTCTCCAAATGTTAGACCCCACTATGGAGTCCATAGACACATATTTGGGCAAACTTAGTACTATTTCGGGGCTAACGTAGACTCAAAACAATACTATTTCATAATAGGCATACTGCTTTTGACCTCAAACATAAACACAACTTTATAAAGTCAGCAGTGACCTTTTATTTATCTTTTAAAATCCAGCTGATGTTCCACTGATATAAGCTACCCTTTTTGTCCAATCCACACTTCTTTAGTCACCACCCAAGAATCCTTGGGACAGGTGTATGACAAAACTCAAACTTCTTATCATGCAATTTATAAACCTAGCTCACCAAGGCAAATAAACTCCATAAATCTGTCATGCTGGTGCCATGGCTCACAAAGTGGTCTACTGAAAGTGTGATGGTGGACTGCAAGGGAGGCAAACCACAGCTGAAAATGCTGATCACAAAGCAAAAGATCCACTTCACATTAATGGTCAATTTTCTCTCCGTATTTCAATCATCGTGTGAGACCATGTGAAAGCAGTGTGACTGTGTGTTTATTTCACAAACACAACTCTAAAAGGGGAAGCAATACAGTGTCCAAGGACACAACTTGTTATGATGTGATCTCTGATCAATTCTAATTAAGTGATGTCCTTAAAGGTAAGATGCAAGATTGGTTATAACAAGAAAAACTTAGCAATACTTCTGTTTATTTGTACAAATAAACAGCATTCTAACTAACACAATTATTTCTCTGAGAACATTACAAATGTATCCAAACGCTAAATTTGTTAACTTGATTTGCCAAACCAGGCATTATTTTCAGTATTAAATAAAGTATAGATGGCAAATGGCTAATCAACTGGAAAAGTGTTCTTATTGTTCACGGTTTTAACACACATACAGGGCAGGGTCAAACTTCATAAAGCTGATTTATTAAGCACTGACAAATTTCGCTCTGCAGCAACCAATTTACCAAACAACCCAATTTCAAAAAGCCTGTTAGCACAAACACTTGCTAAGCACTCACATACCTTTGCTTAGCAGAAACAGGTTATCAGCCAAAATACCACAAAATGTATACTGCTTCGATAGGTAGCCTATGCTTTTCTTAGTTGCTTTTCCCCCATTAGTTTTTGCAGAGTATCTGGAAACCATACTTTATGATTAAAATGCTCTGTTAAAATGGCCACTGACTCTAAGTACTGCTTTTCGCTCACATTTTTTTCCCACGGTAAGACTATAAGAGGGACCATAAATTCAAAACATGGAATTTCTGCTGTTGAGCATGAATGTCTATTTCTAATGTTGCTGCCGCGGCTGTGTTCAAACTTTGCGTAGGCCTACATACCAAACCTGTCTCCATTCCCCATTAGAATCCACTACAAGAAAGGATTCGATTTGTAGTGGCTGCATTTAAGACTTAATCCCATGTTTGATCTGCTCCACTGAAGCTAAAAAACTGCCCAGTTTGCCCCAAAAAGTTCTTTTGTATGGGGGATCTGGACGGATTAGCCTAATCCTTTTTGTGTAAATGGCCTGTGAGGAAGACCCCTAAATAAGAGGTAGCCAGATTGGGTTGTGTTAAAACTGTGATTTTTGTTCCATCACCACAATGTGAACAGTAGCACCATTGTGAAGCGTATAAGTGTGTTCTGGACAAACTGTGTTAGCTTTAGAGATTTTAGACTAATGCTTTTGGAATCCGAAAGCACTCTGACACAATAGCCCTGATTTGTGTATTTTACCGAAGTAAGTACCGCAATTATTACTGTATTAATAAAAGATATTCCAACTTTTCACACCCTTCTGCTTCCTATTTGCCCATAGGCCTACCAGGAAAAGCTTATGACACTACAGATGGATTGTTGTTTTAAAGGCACATCATCCTACCCCTTGCTTGTCAGTCATTGTAAATCTACTTGTTGATACTTGATAATGTGTAAAACATTTTTTTTTAGCCTTCGAGAAAGACTCAGCTAGGGTTCGAACATCTGGCCTTAACTTCTCATTTTCTCAAATTAAACAAAATCTCTGGGTGATTCCAGGATACAAAAAAGTGTTACAGCCAGAAAAAAAAAGTGAATGCGATGCATGAAAGGAGGAAAGAACACAATGAATAAAACATGGAGATTCCAATTTCATTATTCATTTCTTATGTGCCATTTGCCCAACCCCAAATTCAATTAAAAAGTCATCCATCAAAGTTTTTACATTTTCAAGTAGTTCAATTTATTTTTATGCAGTAAAAATAAACCGACAGTACTTAAATGAGTTCAAACACATATAACAAGACACTTGTATGTTATAATACGAAGCTAAAGCAAATGCAACTATAGAGGCATCACCATCATCTTATCACTGCATGCAAGATCAGAATTGACCATGCAAGTCTCGCACATAATCAAACATTGGGACCCATGTGTTTGAGTTCGTTTCCTGTTAAAGGAAAGTACATGAGATCAAAGTGGTCCCAGAAGTGTTTGAATCTGCGCGAGACTGGCGCGGTCTTCTCCTTGTTGTTTTGGTTCATACAAAAGACCACAAAATTCAAATGTAGATATATCTCACACCATAGATGGAGGAAGACCATCTTAACACCTTTGGGCAAGGATTTCCTCTACTTTACACCATGCTCACACCACCAAGCACCCTGACTGAGGGTACACAGACAGGTGTTTCTTTGCAGAAACTCTCCCACTCATCCACCTCCTCATAAAACTGTTCACAGTTACCCAACCAATCAATTTATATTTGTAACACCCATTGATCTAATCAACAAACACAAGTCATTAAGAGGTGTTAAAATGTCATAAAAAACTGTTGTTGCATAGCCAGTGTAACCACACAGTAAAAAAAGCTTGACTGAAACTTTGAAGAAGGCCATAAAACTATCCTCACCATCAGTAGTTACGGTTCGAACTTACCAAAAACTTTATAATAGTGAAAGGAATGGTTGGTTTCCCATCAGTAAAGCACATGTATGTAAACAATGGTAATTATTTAAGCTGCCTTGGGTAGCCTTATGTCAACAGTATGGAATGTAATTGGCTGAAGGGATTAAAGAGATTAAATACCTCAGATAATGGAATTTGTGAGTGGCACTTCACTTTCCAGTTCCCACAGAACACAAAAAGGTTTTTGTTTCATGTAGAAGTGGTGATATTCTATTCATGTTTCCTCTGACCATGACTGGAGTTTCTCATCTCAGGTTCCAGTCCCACAGGAATGTCAAGGGTTTGCACTGTAATGATCATAATACTCAGCCGAGTTGAGGTTTGAAGGGATGACAAGTTGATCTTGTGAAAATTCACTGTTGCTATATATTGTCAGCAGCAAGCTTATAAGATTGGTAAACATGATTTGAAGATTTCAAGAGGCAGAATTGACAGCTACTGTTTGAACTGTAGTTTGCTAATACGAAAAGAAATCAAGTTTTACGAAAGGTTTTATTTTTTACAAATACATAGCAAAGTGTCAAGGAAAGTGTTGGTTTTATTACAAAATACAAAATAAATTAAGTTTTGATAACTTTAAAGATAAGGTCTTAAAACTGAAAGGTTGGGTTCATACAACCAAAGCTTTGTGCTAGAAAACTTTCTCATCAAAGATATACAAAAAAGGAGATGAAAGGTTTTCTCTCACTACCGCAAATTAATTAACAAAGATTCTGAATCTGACAGAAGGGCCGGAGAGGTCTACAATACTATTGCAGAATGATTCCCTTTTTCTAAATCAATTATAGTTACACCTTTCAATGATGAATTATTAATACATCAAGCTTTGTAATCATGTGGGAAAAATTTCACAGGTATCAGTGGGAATCACACCACAGACCATCTGCCTTCAAAAGTTGATTTATTTGCTAATCACTGCGAAGAATTTGCCACTGACAGTGAATAAGTTTTCAAGATTTGGATTTTGATTTTTGCTTTGGTTTTGTTTGTTTGAAGAAAGTACTGTGTGACCACACTTCTGTTCCTCCATGAGATACACATGTACTTAAGTAAAAGAAGGCACAACTTCACAATTGATCATTCATCTTTTGTATTGAATGAGAAGTTGGGTATAGACGGTAGCAATTTTTTTTTTCACTGAATGGGAACCCCAGGTGTAGGCCAATTGTGGGTGCAATTACTGCTTTAACAGTACACCATCCCCTCTGCAGTGCCCATTGTAGCACCAAGTGTCTTCCAAACAAGCACAGGATGTGACAAGGGTGACTCAAGCAACAACAAAGACATGAAAAGCAGGAGAGTTTTGCCAATCTATAACCAGACTAAATGGAGTATTGATTAAAAGGTTGGCTCATATACAACGGAATGTGCATTAAAGGAGGGCTAGGATTATGGGCTTAGGTAAAAGTTATAACCAACAACAACATTTCTGGAAAAATAATAAAAACTTTCAAATGTATGCGGTAAATTCAGTTGTTTAGCCATCAAAATGTAAGCAATTTAGTTTAAAAATGCAACCACTTTATATTTGAATAAGCCTGTAGATTTTCCTCTACCTGATATTTAATAACAGGTTCAAAGTTCAACTTGAGGTTAAAAATAAGAAGAAGAATAAGTAGAATTGAATTTTTGTATTTGCTGGCAAGTGGCAAACAGCAAATGTCTTTAAATAACAAATTGACATGAAAATTAAGCTTCATGCATTTCCGTCATTTTCATACAGATCACGGCTCCTCATTTTAATAGAACATCAGACAACCTCAGAAATATTACAAAGATGCTGTTTTTCTTTAATTTGCTTCTCCCAAGCGAGCAGATGGTTTGGCAATTGTTTATCTCCTCTCTTTCTAAGCAATCAAACTGAATAAATGAACCTTCACAAACATGCCACCAGAGAACTTCTTATGCAGATCAATGTCTTGAAAATGCATTCGCAATGAAATTGATTTGACAGTAACCCCATAGATTCACCAGACAACAGAAAGGTCACACCCATCACAAAACTGCCATCCTTTACGAACAGAAACAAAACACTAGGAAAACACACCTGATAAATAAAACAGTGACGCCATGATGATGTAATGTGACTGCCTTTTCGGTGAAACATATATAGAATAATGGCTCAATAAAACAATGGTTATGTTAGGCCTATTGTTAAGAAAGGTCACTTCACCAAACTGCCTCTCTAAACCTTTTTGATCTGCTTGAACAAAATACCCAGAAAAACACAAAATAGAATAATGATTATGTTCAGATCATTCAGTCACCAAACTGCCTTCTCTAAATACTTTTAGAAGTGGTTGAACAAAAACCGTGAAAACACAGAATAGAAAGAGAATAATGACACAATGATGACATTCGCAAACAATAAAGCCCACAAAGCTGCCCCCACAGTTTTGACTGATAATGGTCCAACGAAGAGCGTCTAAACAAAAATAAGATTGTGCTTGTGACTCATGGCCAGACTCCTTTATGGCTTTTTAAAGCTTTTCGTTGTATATCATGTTTGTTACACCAATGCTATTCAGGTGGTCATTGTGTGGTGTGCAATGCATTTTCTGTGAGTAACTTCTCAGCTATCTGACACCTCATCACCTGGTTGTTCTTAAAGAGACAAGGATGGCAACTCCCAAGTGTCTGCTTAATTATTTATAAAGTGTGCTAATAAGAGAACGTTCCACCAGCCACTCAGTCTTCAAGCCTCACTCTATGGTTTAAGTAAATAAGCCATTAAATGCAATCCTCTCTGGGTCTAATCCAGGATAATTACATGAAGTATCAATTGAAGCAATTCTTTCCAAAGCCATGTTGATAGGAAACTGAAAACA
>JAUELU010000018.1:3608201-3619616 GCA_032357145.1 Evasterias troschelii
AAATGTGCCTGCAGGAAGTCCAGGCTCTGTGGCTCTTTTGTAAACATGTGACGTCACAGGTCACATCGTCTATACAAAATGATAATATGGGGAAGGCTAGACTGAGGGGGAAATGTAAATTGTCATATGACCTAAAGGTTGCAATCAATATTTGAAAATATAAAAATAGCTGTTGCAAACTGCTTACCAACCAAAAGGACCTGCGGTATAAATGCAAAAAATAGTTAGTGGTCTGACGTTTCGACCCTAGAAGAGTCTTTCTCCAAGGCTTAATGACATCACAGCACTCAAAAACGTGTGTTCAAGTGCAACAAGAGCAGTCAAGTGGAAATACGTGAATAAAAAGAGACAAAACAAGATACACTAATATTATTAAAAGGTCCAGACACGAAATGTACGCGGGGGAAAAAAGGGAAAACAATTACAAAGATATAAACAATTAATAACTTTGAGTTGAACTTATGAACTTTAATTATTCTGTAATTATACACGTTCTGGGGAGGTTTCTAAAGAACACGGCCCACCCAGCCATGTCTAATGAGATGGGAGAATCGGTACGGTGTGGGCGAAAGGAGGAGAGTGCCGTGGTTAATATAGAGGCCAAATGAATACAAGAGACAATTGCTACCGCTAATTACTATCGAGTGCACACGCCCTGCGCAACTCTCCACATTTTTCACGCGCTGGTGGAATATTTGACTTGAAATTTAGAATCACATCTAGAGTCGCAGTATTGCAACTTAATGGTGTAAAGATGGTCATGATGGAAAACTTCCCTTGAAATAGTTTTGCTTGAAATGCTATAATTTTTAGGAAATGAGTAAAACAATTGGTCTTTATCATGCGATGATAAAATCTGATGTTTGAAAGCCGTTTTCTCATGATTCCGAAGACCGATTGAGCTTAAACTTTCACCGGTTTGTTATTTCATGTATATGTTGGGTCGCATAAGTTATGGATACTGGTTTTTGACAATTACCAATGTTGTACACACTAGTGTAAGAAACATGGAGAGGTGGATATTGGATGAGTAATAGACCCTTTCCATGAAATATTTAAATTGCACATCACGCGTGCGCACTTACACCGCTGGTTGGCAAAATGATGGAACATTGCCCCTTTTGTGTGGGGCTGATAGTAGCGTGACGCAGACGCGCTTGTGCGTCTACTTAGTGCACAACTCTATGGCGTTTGCCAACCAGCAGGGTCTGTACGCATGCGTGAATGTAATTAGCATATTTCATGGGAAGGGTCTAATTGTCAATAGACCCTTCCCATGAAATATTTAAATTGCACATCACGCGTGCGCACTTTACACCGCTGGTTGGCAAAATGATGGAACATTGCCCCTTTTGTGTGGGGCTGATAGTAGCGTGACGCAGAGGCGCTTGTGCGTCTACTAAGTGCACAACTCTATGGCGTTTGCCAACCAGCAGGGTCTGTACGCATGCGTGAATGTAATTAGCATATTTCATGGGAAGGGTCTATTGTTCACAATCGTGTATTATACATCCACCAATTCGACTCAAATATCCATTTAAATTTATTTGTATAATTTATTGCATACTTACCATGTCAATAATTTGTGTGTCGGCTGCGAATCTGTTGATGATGCGACCCAAAGGTGTTGTATCAAAGAACCTAATGAAAGGAAACATAATCCGACATAAATAGTGTACATCAATGGTTTTATTTTAATAAAAAAAAAAAAACACCAATTCTCAAGTTGGATCTTGTGGTCAACGTAAACTTCTCTACACGTAGAATGCTTATGGCCAACGCGGTTTCACGTTAGCCACAAGGAAAATATGGAACCATCTCTCTTAATACCGTCAAGCCACCTCAATTGACTCCTTCAAACCTGTTTGCTTTAGTCGCTTATAAACGGCATAAGAAGCGCAAAGAAATGTAATTCAAAGTTCTTGACTTCAATATGTTTTACTTCTAATGCTTTCAGGTCTGGCCTGTTTACAAACAAAAATATAGTAGACCTGCCGTCCATCAGTATAGGCAAACTAATTTATAAGTCGTAGCTAGTGAACAAGGCTTTCTAATTTGAATGTTCACATATTTTTCTTGTGGTTCAAATAATGTCTTAGGCCTATGAACCACAAGAACAATATGTGAACTCTTAAACGTGAATGTCTTTGTTTCGTTGAGGTTGCCTGGAAGACTGGTTGCCCGTATAATAAGACCCTTCCCATGAAATATGCTAATTACATTCACGCATGCGTACAGACCCTATTGGTTGGCAATCATTCCATCATTTTGCCAACCAAAATGTTAGTGCGCACGCGCCATGTGCAATTTACATATTTCATGGGAAGGGTCTATTGCCTTGTGTGTGACAAGGCCCATATATTTGTGCAACCCAAGCGTTCCTTTTGCATGCAATGCAGTTGGTAGCCTCGAAGTTGTCTCTACTTATTATTGTACAGCAGGGCAGGAGCCCATAAATCAGAAAAACTCACCTCATGGGCATGTGTATAACGTTCCTCAGCATGAGATAGAACAGTTTCCTGGCAGCAATGACTAGACCAATGACTGTAGTTAAAGTGGTGATGAAGGAGTTAACGATCCCTGCCACTGAGATAATTGCGTAGATCTTGATGTAGTAAACAGAGTCTGTTGCCTGAAAATACAACAGTATTGACCAACTAATTAAACCTCACCCATTATTAGCATGTAATAAATTGTGCAAAATCTAAACTGCAAAAGCATTTCTAAATCGGTGTTATAAAAGGAACTTGAAAATAAGGTGTCTTACGTTTCCTTCCGTAAGTCCAGCATTCGACCACTCCGAGAGCCAGTAGTTGCTGCCGGCGATGATACCGGCCTGTATTGGGTAGAGTAGTAGGATGGCCAGGGCCATAGGGAGGCCGATTGCTTTGGCGTAGAAGAAATACACTCCTAAAGTCACTGACCCTCGTTCCATTTCCTCCCTCGACATCAGACTCCCCCTTTCATCTGCGGGCAAAGGAACAAAATATACGAAAAACATCAACTTGTAGCATAGGTTGTCCTCGTAATTTCATCAAAAACTCACTTAATTTATTACCTGGCTCATTCAATTTCGCTTGCATCAGTCAAAATGATTCATCAAATTTGGACAGTTTAACATTCACGGGTCGAATAAGAATATTCAAACTCGTCAGGTCGCAAAGATCGTTCAATTTTGCGAGAGCCGGTATGAAGAGGCTTATCAACCAGTCAATTTTATGAATTGTAATCGGTTGCAGAAATTCAACTGAAGAATCGTTGAATGTCTATAAATGAAATAGAATGGCTGAAACAAAACGTGAACGAGAAGAACGAAATCGAGTGTGCACGAACAAGAAATTGAATGCAGTCGTAACTAAAAAGAAACCCCAGTTTGAATGAATTGTGGTAACATATAGGTTTGAATGCTTGCTAATGAAACGGAATTATCTTTAACAATTTATAAGAAAACACCGTTTAGAAGTTACACAAAGTCGCATGCAACGGGGCATATGTAACTTGTTCCTTATGGTGGCAATGCCATTGTTCATGACACTTCTGCACTCTTGTAGAACCCTACTTAATCAAATCTTTCAAAAGCATGAAGTCAAACTTGTAGGATGCCAAAACAAAGTCACTAAATCTTACTACAAGTTTCTACTGCCTGTTCCTCTCCAATGAACGACCGTTGACGAGATATCTGCCTCTTGATCTCAATCAGTTCATGTGTCCTCGACTCCATGTCCGTCTCCCCTTCGGACTCCGTCATTCTCCTGACCGCCGTCTCGTACCCGCTGTATAAATCAGGCTCTGCTTCCGCTATGTCTTCAAGTGTTCCCTCGTGGGCTATTGTACCGTCTCTCATTAATAAAATCTGTGTAAAATTGTAAATCAAAACAAACAAATTTAACTTTACAAAACTGATACAAATTCCAAGTGCCATGATTTTTTCGTTTAGCTACTGCCACGTGAGAGAACAATTTCCCCCAAAGTAATGTACCTAATTGAATTAAGACAAAGCTACTCGCTTATTTTGTTGCTAAGCAGTAACCTGTTCAGCACTTCTGCTTACGTGACTCTGTGTAATAGGGCCGTAGTGCATAATAATACACACCTTGTCTGCTTGTGACAGATACTGCAGTTGATGTGTCACCAAAACGATGGTCTTTTTCTTCTTCCGTAACTTGTTCATAATACCATTATCGAACAGGTGTTTCCCAACGTGGACGTCAAGAGCTGACAACGGGTCATCCTGTGGAGGAATATTACAGTCCAGGGTCAGATTTTAAAATTTTGGAAATTTCTACGGGTCTACCTTACTGTAAATAGCGTATTTCTATCAGAGTACCTGGTAAAGTCTATTGTTTTCTCATCAAGCACGTGACATCGCTTCAGAGTAAAGGCTATGTGGTTTTCTCACCAAGAGTTACTTATGATACCTCTTGTTTTATCACTAACCCTTGGTATATCTACGGAGTACATCTGAGGTCCTTTGTTTTATCACAAACAGTGTCATTTCAGAGTACTTGGTGAAGTCTATTGAATACTTGATAAAGTCTACAAGTTTCAAACAAGCATAAAGATATATCTTATAGAATAATTTGAAGTATTGTTTCCTCAACGAGAGTATGATATTTCTATCAGCGTCCTTTGTACAATTTGATGCTTTTTAATATGAAATTATATCCATCAGAGAACTTGGTGAACTCCAGTTTTTTTCTTCAAACTGGGCATGATATCTCCGTCTAAGTACTTGGTTAATTATATTATTTGTTTAAAACTAACAGTTTGATCAGAGTGCTTTGTCAAATCTATTACTTATCAGCATTATGGTATCTCTATCCGGGTACATGGTGAAGTCTATTGTTTACTCATCGACAGTTTGATACCTCTATTAGAGGGCTTGATGAAGTCTATCGTTTACTCACCAGCAGCATGATATCTCTATCAGAGGGCTCGTTTAAGTCTATTGTTTACTCACCAACAGTTTGATATCTCTACTAGAGTGCTTGGTCAAGTCTATCACTCAGCAACAGTATGATAACTCTTTCAGATGGCTTGTTTAAGTATAATTGTTTGCTCACCAACAGTATGATATCTTTATCAGAGTACATGGCCCTAGCCACACTGATTCGTTGCTTCTGTCCACCGCTGATATTGATTCCTTTCTCTCCGATCTCAGTCTGGTCTCCAGCTGGAAGGATATCGATATCGGCTTGGAGAGCGCAGGATGAGATGACACGCTTGTACCTAAGCATCAATCGGTCGATCAAACGATCGGTAATTATCAATAACTTAATTCGTCAATCAACTGGATGATAAATCAGCAATTAGTAGAAAGGCAGATTCGGTATTTGTTTCAGTGTCCATACATTTGTTATTGGCGTAGATTTTCATTGGACACTTGGAAAAACGTCAACACTTGTCCTTTCCGTCAAGTGCTGTTATATATTTTCAACATAATCAACACTCCACTTGCACACACTCAACGTTTCAACGTTCATTCAACGTCCTACAACGGGGAGAAGGTGGTATGATTCTTGCAAACGGGCAGCTGACAGGCTTGTGTGGTCTCACCCATTGCACGGCATTTTATTTGAATAGACGTCGTCTAAACGTTAGAGACTCACCGACGCTGATTCAGGGGGTGTCCGAATAAGATATTCTCCTTCAGAGATGTGTTCAGCAACCAAGCTTTCTGACTTGCATACGCAACGGATTTTCTGCTCCTGAATACAATAAGAACAACATTCAAATAAGTCTTGTTTTCGGCTTAAAAACAAGATGGTTCAAAATTGGTTGCTCGATATACCGTACCCGTTTATTCGTATGGTTCCTTTTTGCAGAGTCATTTCTTCCAAGATTGCAGACAAAAGAGAAGACTTTCCACTTCCAACAGTGCCGACAATCATCGTCAATTTACCTTAAATGTACAAACAATTTCAGTTATTTTAAAAGTCATTTTCCCCCGTTTCCTTGATTTTCTTAGTAAATACTATTTCCCTGAAAATGCATTTGGACAACCGAATACTTAGGTTTTCCAAACTTCATTAAGTTGTTAAGTGATAACTTTCAAAGCAAAGATCAAGGATCATTATTGACGACATTTTACCGAAACCATTAAACTTTATTTAAATCAAATTTTGTACAATTTTTCCATCTCGTTATTGATGCTCTGTAAATGACGATGTCTCTTACCTGCTGGTATGGTGACGTTAAGATCTGTAAGAATTGACTGAGAACTCTCTGGATCCCACGTAAAAGAACCATTATCTATCTATCAAAAAGAAGCAGTGGAACACAATAAGAACTGGCTGGAATACTCTGATAACACGCAAAAGAACCATTCTCAATCTATTAAACTATTAAAAGGAAAAACTTGGGAACACAATCAGAACTGGCTGGGAACTCTCAGGATCCCACGTACAAGAACCATTCTCAATCTATCAAAATTAAACAGTGGAACTTAATAAGAACTGCTGGGAACTCTCCAGATCCCACGTACAAGAACCATACTCTATCTATCAAAATTAAACAATGGAACATAATAATAACTGGGTGTGAACTCTCTGAATCACACGCAAAAGTACCTTTCTCAATCTAATAAACTATTAAAAGGAAAAAGATGATTCAATCAGAACTGGCTGGCAAATCTCTGGATCCTGCGTACAAGAAACATTATCAATCTATCAAAATGAAACAGTTGAGCACATTGAGAACTGGCACGTAGATAACGCATTGAATTTTGACATTCTGACTGACATAAAACTCCTCTTTGGAAAGAACAGCCCCATTAACTGTTGATATCCAATGACGTTATGTTTAAATTTTAGCTATGAAATAGTATAAAATAAAATAGGCCGTATACACGTGAGGTTAGAGAGTTGAAATTGTTTCTCCCGCTTTCATAAAGTACAATTTTGATCGGAAAACCCGTGGATCAAACAATTAAATTTGACCCCGGAGACCTACTTTAACAAAGCCAACTATTCCCTGTCGGATTCTAGTTTTCCACAACCAAACTGATCACAACTTTGATGTGCTTCGTCCTCACCTTGATCGCTAAGTGATTGGGCAGCTCGGGAGGAGGAGGACACGTGACACACTCAACACTAGATGACGTCATTAGAGAGCCATAGGTACCACGTGACTCTGACTCGTGACTAGTGGACATGACTGAGTCCACGAGTTTGTCTGACGTAGACTTCAGTAGAGGCACCTCATTACCGTTGTCTGAGAAATAAGGATCATCCTCTTTAAGCTGAAGATAAAGTTCAAAAGACTCGATCAAGAGTGTACGTATTAAGCATTGACATGATTCGTAGTAGTGCCCGAAATTGTAATATCTATAAAAAGGGGCACTGGGAGAACTTTTCCGTTGAAGTTATGTCATCTTCGACTGCGTCACATTACAAGACAAAAATTTGTATCAACACTACTGCACAAATATAAATTTTACTTACAATTAAAAGTAATGATGAATAAACACAAATGTTACCATTCCATTGTTCTGCGAGTCAAGATGAGTTTTCTTGGTCTTTATTACTGCAAGTGTCTCCATATTAACTTCAGGGGCAGCTAAGAAGGCCGCAATGCGTGCCGTACTGATTGCTCCGTTGATCGTCAAGAAGAAGGTCATTGGGAAGAGAAAGAGGGGATCTTGGAGAAGATTGAAGAGAGCAAGTGAGGAGAAAGCAACGTCTGGAGTCAAGACCTCGCCTGTCAGAGGTAACATCGTTCCAAAAGACTGACGAAAAAGGCACGAAGAAATATTTGTGTTGAAATTGAAACTTTATTTGGTGCAGAGACAATTTAGTATTAGGTTTGCAACAACACCATGTGCGCATAACAGAACCGGCTGTTTATAAACTTGACGTTTCGATTGGTATGCTTTGATCATCTTCAGGAGAAACGGTTTAGTATTTTAAAATATCGTATATGGCGGAACACAAACGTTAAGAGGTTTACTGCAGGAACAATGTTATGCACTTTAAACTCTAAACGCGATTTATTTTTAAGAAAGTCGTAATCTAGAATGCTCCATCAGTAAAGTAGTTATAAAATAGCTGTAATGTCTCCGCAATTAACCGTTGGAGTCAATGAACCGTTGGCAGACTTGTGATAGCACATATACTGAAATATGAAGTGTTCAACATGAAAGGTAACCATATGATAGAATGATTCATCTAGAGAGAGTTATGGTATCAACGTGACAACATGGTTTATGAGTTGTGTTGGTTTTGAAAACAGTCATTAACTTCTATAATAATACTTCCACAGCCTATATGTCACTATGGGATAATTACAAAAACTTGGTCATAAGCTGTGTAAGGTTTAGAATGAAAAGTGACGTAGTTTGTGACGTTTAGTTTACCGGTTTGGGCCACTTTCGTAATTATTCACATCAGTATTAACGCCAATATCTAAGACTCTCGTTGGCACCCAAACAAACCATGTGTGACGTAAAGTCTGCCGTGGTTTTAAGCATTTTTTTACTAAATTCATTATCTGTAGTATACGATGTCCCTTCTGAAACACCATGGAATTAAACAAAACTTGACGAAATTCTTACTACAAGTGTCACCATGAGTGGGGCAGCCTCTGTCAGCGAACCTGCGCAAACGATAACAGAATGAGTAGAAAAGAGTCATAAGAAGTGAAACACATTGAAGGTAAACAGAAAGGTAGGTTCCGTAGTGTTGGAAATGGGGTGTCCGGGACCACTTCGAATGGAGAGTGATTATTCTTACAATGTAAACACCCACAATTTAAAAACTCAAACTATGCCATGGTATAGTGTTTTGAATAGTGTTTTTATAAACACATTTTGTGTACTCCTCCTAAAAATTGGTTTAAAATCAAAAACAAAATTCAAGTTCCCAATTAAGAGTTAGGTAAATAGCATAGAAAATATGTCAATTGGCCCTGGTTTGATTCTTTGATTGAAAAAAACATTGACTGCCCCTTAAAGAAACAGAGTTTTTTGTTTCACGGAGAAGAAATTTTAAGCGTACATAAGGTTGTGAAATATTGCGCTTACAATTACTCCGTTTATGCCAACAGCAGTTGGTTCCTTAAACCCATTGGCATGGCTATGCTATTTTCCCAGCACATATAAAACCACAGCCCTGGAAACTGCCCAACCCCCTGCCTAGATACTAATGTTGAACCGTCCAGTCTAGGATATCATGGGCTTAGCACTCGCTCTGGGCAATGCAACTGCGGAAAACAATGAAATACATAACTTGTGACTCCTGTAGGAGGTCATTGAAATTGCCATTAGTGTACTTACCGATTATTCCGTAGCTTCCCATCATTTTGCTGACATTCCATATTTCTGATCGTCGTATTTTCTCGATGGCCCTCCCGAAGAGGTCTTCCCAGCCGTACATCTTCAGCAGTTTGATTCCTTGGAGAACCTCGTTTGACATCTTGAGTCGATCGTCCGAAAAATTCTAAAGTTGAGAAGCAAATCAATCACCATATCCAAATCATGAATAAATGGAGTAAAATCAGATTTTTTACAGCACTGTTTTCGGAGTTGGTTAGTTTATGCACTTTGAGAAGAGTAAGTTAGTTGACCTTCTTTCACAATCATTTAATCAATAATAATTTGGACAGTACAATGTCTTACAAAATGCTAAACATCATGAACAATTTCCACTTAAGGTTTTACATTTCAACTTTTTATTTTAGTTGATACCTAACACTAACAGTGCAGATTTAGCGACTATGTTATGGAAACATGTACAATGGCTCAAACTTTTAATTGTTTTGATTAGTGGGACCGTTTGTTTTGAAGTTATAATAAACACATACCAATGCTTGTTTTTCCAGTCTTGCCATATAGTTTCCAAAGATGATTTGGATAGGAATCAGGAAGAGGAACACCACTACACCAAGCAGAGCTGATATCCCCAACTGAAAGACCAGCAACGTCATAGTGACGACAAGCTGAAATTCCAAAGGTTAAAGTTCAATGACAAAGACGGCCACTTAATTGGCATAATACCGAGTGTTTACACTCCTGTAGTAGTTCAATTCGACAAACGTGACGTGTGCCAGATGGGTTTTAACTACAGCTAGACTGGTTTTGTTACTCTTGGTCTTATGTACGAAAGCGTTGACTGACCGCAACTATTCTTCTACTCAAACATTTTCAAATTGGTATCTCGCTGCCTCGAATTACTGTCTCAATGCGTCAATATCCTATCTCGTGTCTCTTGACAATCTAGCTACGGCAGGCTATATTGGTAGGCCTACTACCTCACAGCAGCAGCTTGCTGTGCATGTCTCGCCGCGTTAGTTTACTATCTCACAGTGTCGATCTAAACCTTTCCACGTCGACTAACTCTTTCGCCGCGGCGTCTTGACAATCAAGCTGCAGCGACTTGCTATCTCACCGTGTCGACTTATGGCCGGTTTGTAGTCGGTCGCTCAATGTTAGTTGGAACACCGATGATCGCCAGCGTCTTCAGCGACTGGTCAACGATGACTCATTAATTTTTTTATTTTTTTTAAATTGTTATAATTGCACTTAATTTTGTTTCAGTTGCGCGACCATCATGTGATCGACAGCAGTGTCTTAACAATCTCTCTGCTTAGACTTACAAACCTACCGTGCCGACTAATATCTCACCGCGTCAAATAACTATCTTGCCGCGTCGTCCATCTCCCGTCGTCGATTTACTAACTCCCCGCGTCGACTTACTATCTCGTCCTTGCGTCGACTTACTATCCCACCGCCGACTTACTATCCCACCGCATAGACTTACTATCTCCCATACAGTATTAACTATAATATCCCATCGCGTGGACTTACTATCCCGCCGCGTCCACTTATTTCTCTGCGTCGACTTGCAATCTCACAGCGTCGACACTATCTATACGCAGCGTGTTAATAATCCGACTTACGTATATTACTGACATAATAGTTCTCAATGTCTATAATTTATGTTGGCCCTGGAGGAACATCCATTTCGATGCAATTTCGATGTAAAATTTCACGCCCGAAGTAGTGAAATCAGACGTGATAATGTTTACCTTATATGGGAGAAAAACAAACGTTGCGTGGAAGGAGGACAGAGATGCCTGTACAATTTGATGAAGGTCTAGTATACCTGAATCGGTACGGTCACCATCCAGCAGATGAACTGAATCATATAGAAGACATTCATGGCGTCTGTTGACATATGATTTGTGATTTGTCCCATGGTCATGTCGCCGTTTGATAACACGAAGGTTGATAAGCGTAGAGACTTCTCAAACACCATGGTCTGCCGATAATACGTACAAATACAGATAAGATTATTTAGATCACAACTTTAAAAAGCCACTGGACACTATTGGTAATTGTCAAAGACCAGTCTTCTCACTTGGTGTATCAACATATGCACAAAATAACAAACCTGTGAAAATTTGAACTCAATTGGTCGT
>JAUELU010000018.1:3733189-3747605 GCA_032357145.1 Evasterias troschelii
AAATTACCTCTTTCTCAAAAACTACGTTACTTCAGAGGGAGTCGTTTCTCACAATATTTTATACTATCAACAGCTCTTCGTTGCTCGTTACCAAGTAAGATTTTATGCTAACAATTATTTTGAGTAATTACCAAACGTGTACAGTGCCTTTAAGCATGTTAAGTTTAAGAGGATGAGTTGATTTTATAGGAAGATACCGTCTTCATTCGAGTTGTTTTCTTGTTTGCAATACTCAAGACTTGCACAGTGTATTTATTATGATTCAAGTTGACTTAATTATTCAAATTATTTTTTATTTTATGCAGTTCTGGTGATTCGACAGCGAGAATATGGAACCTTAGTGAGAATAATAGTAGCCCTCATCAATTAGTACTACGACATTGTATTCGGGAAGGTGGTCAAGACGTTCCTAGCAACAAAGATGTTACCTCGTTAGATTGGAACGTGAGTCTTAGTCTCTTTTGTAATTACAAACAGTCTTGAGTGCTTGTCATTAGACCCTTACAATGAAATATGTAAATTGCACATCGCGCGCAGTCTGACAGTCTGCGCGCAGTCTGCACTCTGACACGCAGACTGCACTCTTACAGTCTGACACTGACGGTCTGACACTATTGGTTGGTAAAAATGATGGAACATTAAGCCTTTTTGTACAGGGCTAATGGTGGTGTGACGCAGACGCTTTTGTGCGTCTGCTTAGTGCACGTCTCTATGGCTTTTGCCAATCAACAGTGTCTGTAATAATAATAATAATAATAACTAGTTCTTACCTAGCACATTTTGCAATAACGCATCAATGCACTCATGCGTGAATGTAGTTGGCATATTTCATGGGAAGGGATAATTGTATGATGTCATCTGGATACTTTGTTTCTGTAAAGGCGAGGCAATTTGTTTACGAAAGGCACCCCAATGAGGGAATTTTTAAATTCTACGTGATCATTATATGGGGCACCAGGGCACTGAGGCAATTGCCTCCATGAGGTATGTATCAGGCATGCTTGTGAGGCTCGTATTTTAGATTCACTCACATCAAACTCGGGGAGTCAATATTTTCAAGGATTGCTCATATTAGGTTTGATTAACCCCCAACTTATCAGTGCGATTATTCACATAGGGTTACCATGGGAATACCACAAACCTCAACTTCAAGCCTTTTTTTGACATCAGCCCTGTGTGGCACGCAGAGTGCCCTCACCTTATAAATTCTCCGTTGTGTTTTTCCGCAGTGTGATGGTACCCTGTTAGCAACCGGCTCTTACGACGGCTACGCTAGAATATGGTCGACAGACGGCCGGTTAGTCAGTACGTTAGGCCAACACAAAGGCCCCATCTTTGCACTGAAGTGGAATAAGAAGGGTAACTACATACTCAGTGCCGGGGTGGACAAGACGACAATCATCTGGGACGCCCAATCAGGAGAGTGTAAACAACAATTCCCCTTCCATTCAGGTGGGTGTTTAGAAAAAATAAATGAAATTGGGCCATTGTTGTATATTCTGCCATGTTCTTTATTGATGATGTACTAGGGTCATGGCTTCTGAATTGGCTATGGCTTGATTACTGCAAAGGCCTATTCATCAGTGTTGTTGCTGCTGCCAATGGCAACAGCCGTAGCCGAACCTCGCTTGATTTGGACTCGGCCGTATTAATGAGATTAAATAGCTTGAAAAGGGTTTCACACATAAAGTATCGTTTAATACAACAAATTTCTAGTTCATCAAGAAACTAGAAATCAGAATCCAGCAGCGTTTTGGTAAATCGACAGCAAAATGAAAACACTTAGTATGCCAGCTTCATGGCAAGCATGGTTGGTTCGGCTCTACAGTCCATCAGAACTTTCAAAACATGTCGTTAAGGACGTGATAGATCGGGCTTGTCTGGGGACTGTAATGGTTCACAGCGTACGGCGGCATCCAGATCTATCCATCTGAAAGCGTCTGATTAAAACCCGTGATGCTGATGACCTACGTCTTCCCTCGTTAATATTGAGTGAGAAGAAATCTTCATTCCTGTTTTGGGGGTCAAGCTGTCAAACTTTCTTGACAGGGAAGGGGAAGGGATTTTTCTCAAGGGATATGGGGACAAACCCAAATATTGATATCTCTGTAGGATAGACAAGACAGTTTTAACGCCCTCATGTCTCTGAAGTTTAGGTTTTAGAAGTTAGTTGCCACCTCTTGTTGCCCTCCCCCTCATCCCCTCCCCTCCCCCATCGCTTCCCTCTCAACCAAATCAGAGCGTAACCATTAATCATTCTTAAGTCCTCGAAACAATTCTGCTCAGCATAGAAAAATCTTGCTTGGCACAAACCGGATGTCAGCCAAAATACCCTTTCATGTACATCAGTTGAGACTGGTTCCCGGCCGTTTTTTCGCTTAGTTGATTTATAAAAAAATTGGGCACTGGGCTCCATATCTGCATAGCAAGATAAAAGTTGTGTAATCAAATTGCAATATCTTGCAGTATAGACTGACAGAAAGATTATCGTGAAACCTTAGACCCAGCTGTCTGAAATTCAGAAAGTAGTAAAGTATTACAGGTGTCAAGGAGGTACTTTTGTCAACCACGTTCAGGAAGTTCTTTGTCTGTGTTGATTTTTCTCTAATTTAGATCTCAGTGGCTGGGAATGGTTGCACTTAGTTTTAAAGGCAGTATCCAAAATACATGCTTGAACAAAAAAAAATGTGGGCAGCTCGGTAAATGTCAGCCAGCAATGTGCGAGTAATAAACACTGCTATTTACAAGTCTGCAAATTGACATTTCAAGATTGAACTGTTGTGGAGTGCCTGGGCTAGTCTTGAGTCGTCGTTGATTGATTCCATTTGGCCTGTAGGGGTGTTTGGGGGGGGGGGTGTTCTTTCATAGTCAATCATGGTCTGTTACGCTTCCGGCTGAGACTGTTAAGGTATACATCCTACATCGTACCATGTCAGACGTCACTGACTTCACTCTCCCTCCGGCTAAGGTAGTGGAGGTTTGTCAATGTAAACAATCCAACTCACTGTTTTGTAAACAAACATTCATCAACTTCAAGATCCAGGACATTTGAACTAATGGAAGTCATTAAGTGTTAAATTGCATTTTTCTTGTAGTTCAATGAAAACAAATTATGTCGTTAAGTTTAGTTGACTGATTGTCATCAACCTTTGCCATGCAGCCTCCAACTAGTCAACCTGGAGCAGGGTTTGCTCTTGGCTGTTTTCAGTGACTAAGCAGCGGCCTTGTCTTTTCACTGATCCACATCTTAAGGTTTCCTTTCAACATTGTCAATTGTGTATGGGACTTTGAGTTTGAAACCTCAAATGTGGATTTCGTCTGGAAGTGGATGTCCAGGTTAGCTATACAGCAAGACACCCGACCACGTGGACAGAATTTTGTCTGGTCCTCGGAAGTTTTGGACCACTGATAAGGCCGAATGCTGTTGCAAATGCACACACTTGATGGGCTACACACACAGCTCTGTGTTACGTACCCTCTGCGTACATTCTTTTGTTCTGTGCACTTCAGAAAAAAACTTATTCTTCAACACTGGTGAAAACACTGTGTGGACGTGTGTATGTCCACAGAGTGTTTCAAGTCCCTACAATGTGTGGTCGTCTTTTGTTGTAAGGTCTTTTGCACACACTGTTGCTATTGTTGTTCTATTATTTCCTTTTCTGAAGAACTCCCCTGTTGGGAACAAGTAAACTTTAACAAAGAAAAATGTTTTGTGGACCTTTATTCCATTGTGGTCCCCACAGCTGTGTGTATGCCTGTATGCCTACCCAAAGCTCTGTGTGGCATTCACTCTGTGGACATTCCTTTGTTCTGTGCACTTCAGAAAGACAAACAAATACTTCAACAGTGGTGAAAAGACTGTGTGGACGTGTGTAAGTCCACTTAGTGTATCAAAACCCTGCCGTGTGTGGACCTCTTTTGTTCTCAGGTCCACACTTCGTTTGTAATGCTAGTCCACGTGTACATGGAGCTTGCTCAAAGCACAATGCATTAAATGGAGGTCTTGATGCAGTCACTTCAAGATCGATATCTCAACACAGACACCTTGGTTTTGATGCCAGTCAGATCAAAGAATCCAAACTGAGGCTCGAAGAAAAGACAGTCGGGGTCCCTCTGTATGAGAGAAGAATTGATACAATCAATTTCAGGGAACGATTTCATCCAGCACTTCTGCATTGCAAACTATTTTGACTGAACATGTTTTGTGCACACAGAATGCTAATATTGAGTAGCAACTGATACAATTTGCATTGCATTTTGCTACAAGGAAAATCGTTCCCTGAATTTTATTTTATAGACTGGGAATCAGACGACGGTGGCCAGAGAGAGGGGGAGGAGGGCAGCATGTACGACACACCTGTACGACAAGTTTCTAGACAGGTGGATTACAGGTGCAGACATTGACTTTGACTTTGACTTTGACATCCAACCTCCCCCCCCTTTTCAGCAAATCAGTGTGGATAAGGGAGTGCCAGTCAGACATACAGATGACTGAACTGCCAGACAGTGAGATTCAATGTAAATGAGACATGTGAATCTAGAGGGCTTACCTCAGAGTTTAAAGAAGGGATCCAGATAGGAATAAGATAGGCTACGATATAACTAACCCCGTACTCTTGGAAACATTTTCCAGTGAGATAACCAACCTTTTGAAGTAGGATTTGTAATGTTGCGTGGTGGGAGTACAACTAGATGAGGTTTGGGGTGTAAAATCTCTTGGAGTAGCGGTGGTTCTGAGAAGAACCTTCACTACTCAATCGAGGTTTCTTTTGTATGATGTCACCACAAACCTCACTTTTGTAATGATTTATTTTTGTTGTTAAGATTTTGTCATGACATATAATTTAAAACAAAGATTTAATTTCAGAAATAAAAATGTTCTTCGTTTGACGTGTTTTCTCGTTCGGATACGCGCGAGACTTGCACAGTCTATTAACCTTGGTGTCTCTTGCTTTTCTACGAGACTGCACTCTGCTGAACCACCCCTAACAGTCATTGGAACAAATTTTTTGTGCCTCTTCTAAACAATGTTGTTGTTACTCTTGCCCTCTTCTGTAGACAAAACTAAAGGCCTACATAAGTGTTAGTTTAAAAAATTTGTGGACGCGTAGTTGAAGAAAAATAAGTATAATAGTTATTATTGTTTGCTTGTACAAGCTTAGTTACAACTCTGCTACTCTCTTTTACACTATTGTTACCTCAATTTAATTGGCCCTTTAGCATTTCTAAAACCATCTCAACTCCTTAAGAATATGCAACACCGACCGCCAAATGGGCACACAGGTTGCTAATCATTGACATCAACCATTATTAACCTTGCAGGTAACCATTTACTCCCAGGTGATGGGAAGCAATTATAGTTAGATGTCCACAAGGACACTGAACCAACATTCCGATGAGCAGCCACCAGGGTCAAATGTCGTAGCTCTGTTCAAGCAGGAAATATTGCTTAACAGTTTCCTGCTAAGCACCAATGAGCAGGATACCAGTCACAGATGGTATAAGTAGCATAGTGTTTTGGTTGGTGCTTAGGTACCTTTTGTGCTTAAACAGCTCTATGACATTGGGGCTTGAACTTGAGTTGGGTGCGATAGACCACTCATCCGTAATTCAGGCATAAACCTTTGTCACAGCAGAGTTCGTTGACAGCAACACGTTTGTTTAATTGGGTCTGACTTTTATTACAACTATCCAAAGTGCCACACTTGATCAAGATTGTTAAAAGCACGGGTGTGTGGATTGTATGATGATGATGATGCATGAAGACGAATCGGCGAAGGAAACTCACAAAGCTGGGCGTACCAAAGTCAGTCAAGAGTCCAAGGTTATGACATTCGCTGGAGGAATTTGATGGATAGATTAAGGAACGTGGACCCGGTGTACCAATAATCGGCCGAGGTTAAGAGATTTCAACCATATCCTGGTGCTATGATTTGATAGAGTGATGGAGGTGCAAGATTTAGTGTATCTATTCCATCACTGTCTGAATCTATCAAGTTCAAAGTTGGCTAACGTACATTTTTTTATTTTAATTTTTTTTGCGGGGTCCCTGGAATTTTTAGTGGCCTTAGATGCAAGTACATGTAGCTTTATTTTGTGTGAGTTTATCTTGGTCTCCCTTTTAGTTATTTTCCATGGGTTAATATTTTTGTTGGATTTTATAATAAAAAGAGTTGTCGGCATTTCACATTGAGAATGAATTACCAGATGTCTGGATCATAATATTGTAATAATTTATAATACAAATATTTATTTTCAACGACACTTATCGAGGTGCCTTTAGAAGCAAAAAGAAACACTATGATAACAGAACCATTTAAGTAGATAAGACTACAGTTTGGTTTTGACTTTTGAACATGGCAGGGGAAGTTGTTAGTTGATCAGACAGTAGGAAGGTTAACAGTTAAATTTGATGGAATAGCTTCGTCCTTAAAATCGTAACCCCACTGCCCCTTTAAACCCTCCACATCTCAAAGCGTGCAAAGGTTTCAGACGAGCTTCCCACCCTCGTCCTTCCCGTGGAGCTTATCGCCAAGATCCAAATCTATCTGGCCAAACACAGCCCTGTGTGTGATTGGCCGGTAATATAATTGACCACACCTGTCGCAATCGTACTGGAGATCCAGTGCAATATGAATCGAGGCATTGATGTTATATTTGGGTTAATCCACCCCTTCCCCTGTCTGTTATTTCTTTGACTCTTATCCAAGTCTATCAATTAGGATGGAAAAATTCACCGGCCTTATCCAGTTTTGTTTTTATTAAATTTAAAATCAAAACTGTTCAGATTATTCCAAGCAGGGTTCGAACTTGACACTGGACCACAGCCCCGAGGCCGGTGATTTCAGCCTTGGGCCAGTAAACTCAGGACTGGATAAGTCCAGTGGTCTTGTAATTGACTAAAAATACCTCAGTGTGTGAAAAAGAAAATGACTTTGAGTCTGGTAAATATCTTTCAAATTGTGCTGAATATTGAAGCAAACTTAAAGGCAGGATGTACTTTTGGTAATTGTTAAAGACCAGTATCCTCACTGGATGTATCCCAACATATGCATAAAATAACAACCCTGTGACAATTTGGGCTCAGTTGGTCATCGAGGTTGCATGAAAATAATGAAAGAAAAAAACACCCATTGTGTGCTTTCAGATGTTTGGGTGAAATTTTTTTGAAAAAGAGCAGGATTCCAGCCAATTATGGCACATGTGAAATTGTATTTTGGCTAGTAACTTCTGGTAAGCATAATTCTACTGTGCTTAGCTACTTTTGTGCTTCTAAAAGCAGTTGGTATGAAATCAGGCACTTGTCAGAAACCCAGGAAGCTAATGGTTAGTTTAAATTAATAGGTATGTCATTTAATGGATTTGTTTTGTTTTTATCTTATAGCGCCAGCGTTGGACGTCGACTGGTGTTCTAATGTATGTTTTGCGTCGTGTTCAACGGACCAGTGCATCCATGTGTGTAAACTGGGTAACGACAAACCAATCAAAACATTCCAGGGACACACGGTAAGCAAACTACCCTCTGATTGGTTGGACAGATACAGTCAAAGTCGTGACATGTGTGTCTTTGAGCAAGATATTTTACCAAAACTGTTTTGTCCTTCAGATGGAACCTTAAGCCTTAGGTCCCTTGTACTAGGAATGGTAGTGCATGTAAAAGAACCCAGAAAGCTTATCGCGGAAGAGTAGGGGTTAACCCTTATGTTTTTGGTTCAGGTAGCAAGCACCCTTGTGTACAGGTTTCCTTAGGCTTGCAAGCTAAAGTGATTACGTTCACTTATGAGGCATCCTTGGTTTCATTACCAGAAATATATAATCAAAATAACAACTTTTTAAAAAGTTCTGTGGAGGCACTGGGTTCTGTCACAGGTGAACTTTTAGAAACTTCCGTTTCGGAAACCTCCTCCCCCACAGATTTTCACAAACGCAAGAGAAACATCTGAGATAATTCTTTCGTTTAGTGTTTTAATTATCTTGCCAATTGTGATGATTTCCCCCTAGGTGCCTCCAAAAATACCCTGTGATAGTTTCAATCTGGAAACACATATCAACATCAGCTTGGGAACGATGGATTTAAAAAATTAAATATATTCGCTGGCATTATTTTTGGTTCTGTTCCAATGTTCAAACAAGCTTCTTTGTCTATAATTACAACTTGGTATTAAGCTTTACTTCCACACGGAACTGTTGGCTCGTTCAACCGCAGCAAAGTTTTCCTGTCAAACGTCCCCCAAAAAGCTGGCTGAAATTTTCAACAACCAAACCCATGTGCCTCTGTTAATTTTTTTGGCGGATAGCAATTACCCCCCCCCCAAAAGGGGGCGGTTAGATTTGGGTTCCTGTTGTGTGGGTCGTGATAACAACGTCCCCCATAATGAATAACTTCCAAGGTTTTAATTCAACCAATGGTGAGAAATGGGTCACAAGAGGGCGCTAGTTAGTAAAATAAGGGTGGAATTTCATATGGGTGACAAGCTGATGGTGACATAGAGTTCCTGTTGTACATGACTAGACTCTGGTCTGAGTCATCAATTTTTTTTTTTTTTAATTCTGAAGTACGTCTGTAAATGCTAATGTTACACGTTTGACGTGATAACAGTGATACAGCGTGTAAGAGACAACACACTAAATCAGTATTAAAAGTGTAGGACTTTATCTAAATTCTACCAATGCAAGTTTTTTTATACAGATTCAAAGGCATGTTATTTTTCAAAAGAAAAATAATGTTTTAAGTTTTCCTATTCTTTGCTTTGATTGATGCAAGCCTCAAAAGTAACTTTCTTTTTTGAAATTGCTCTTCATTCAGTCATCCTTTAAAGTCACTTTGCTTGGTTTTGGGTTTTTTTTTCATATGTTGAACATCCATGAGCATAAGTCACTTAATTTAGGCCTGGTACATATACATGTACTTCACAGATATGACAGAGCAGGCATGATATTCTTCCTACTCTAGTCTGATTTCCAATTTTGTTTGCCCTTGGAACATTATTAAGGGGGCACCAAGGCAATTAATAAGGCCTGAAAAGTTGATAAGAGCCTACACCATTTGTACGTGTAGGTAAGCCCTTGTACATGTACTTAATAAAATATTCCTACTTTTTTCAAAGGACCAAATTCCGTTTGTAGAAATGCTCCTTTTTATAACAAAGTGAACTGATTGTAGGTGGGTTAAAGGGTGTATGCAACACTGGTAATTGCCAAAGACCTGTATCCAAACTTGATGTGACCCAAACATATACATGAAATAACAAACCTGTGAAAGTCAATCGGTCTTCAGAGTCATGAGAAAACAGTGAAAAACCCTCTTATATGTTTTAACTCTTTCAAAACATCAGAATTTATCCTGCAGGATAAAGACTACTGTTTTACTCATTTCCTAAAATCTATGGCATCTCAAGCAAAACTATTTCAAGGGAAGTTTTCCACCATGACCATCTTTATACCATGTAAGTACAATGTAATGTGCAAATATTTTCAATCTTGCCAATGTTGTACACACCCTTTAATGCCATTTCACTTTTTCGGAAAAGTGCAAATTTTGGTGTGGGTGCCATATTATCTTATCCAGCCTTCGTAGTGGAGGTGAACCCCCAACATTTGATGTGGTCTTTATTATATATCGCTTTTGATAGGGGAAACTGACTTGGGGGCACTTGACCCTCTAGGCCAGTGCTGATAAGAGACACCTGCTTAAATTAACCTCTGACCTTGGGCTGAGCCCTGGGCTTTCTTCTCTGAGGGTCAGGGTGATTCATTCCGATCAGATTGAGAAAAAAGTTGTTAGATGGGTGTCATTTTTATAACAGCTATGGCAGCTGGTTTAGAACATCATTTGGTGAATGAGTGAAGGATAAAATTACAAAAGTTGTATTCTCTCTTTATAGTGACTAACCAAATACTTGCGTTTTAAGTTGTTTCAGAAGCTGTTAGAATTATACATGTGTGTTTAATAACTTGCTCTAATTTGTTTTCATTTGAGCTTTAAGCTCATTTGTTAGGATAGAGACCACACTTTTTGTTCACGTTTTATTTCAAAAGTTTCCCCAAATTTGTGTGTGTACAATAGGATTTTTTTTATTTACTGAAGATAAGTTTCAAAAAATGTATTCCTGGAAGGAGCATAATGGAATCTCACTTTTAACATGGATTTGTTTTCGATAAAGAACCTAGGCTCATCTTCCTGGCTCTTCTGTGTGAAATATTGGCACTCTTGTTTTCTTGATGCTGATAAGTTACTGCAGAATTTTGAGATGTGCACGTGTGTACTTTTAAGCATTCTTTGCTCACATGTCTAGCTTAGAATTTCGGCACATTCTATAGAATAAACTACTATTGCACTTTTAATCTACAAGTTCTTGAAGTGTATCTTGGTACATGTATTTTGCTTCATTCATATTCTCTGTCCCTTGTTTTTTTATTTTGTATTAGAATGAAGTCAACGCCATCAAATGGGACCCAACAGGCACGATGTTAGCATCATGTTCAGATGACATGACGTTAAAGGTAGGTTTGAGTGAAATTGTTCTTTCAAATCAATTACCCAGGCATGCCAGGAGAAATCAAATAACCCACGGCACAGGCCCTTCTCAGAACCACAGCTTTGGCTTTGGCTCTGACTTAGGCTCTGGTTTAGGCTCTGGCTTGGGTTCTGGCTTGGATTCTGGCTTAGGCTCTGGCTAAGGCTCTGGCTTGGGCTCTGGCTTGGGTTCTGGCTTAGGCTCTGGCTTAGGCTCTGGCTTAGGTTCTGGCTTAGGTTCTGGCTTAGGTTCTGGCTTAGGTTCTGGCTTAGGTTCTGGCTTAGGTTCTGGCTTAGGTTTCTGTCAGTTATTTTGAAAACGTGTGGTATTGGTAAGGGACTTCAAATAGGTGGACGGAGATCAAACCAGAGCCGAAAGCATGTTTTTTAAAAGAGCCAGTTGCTTAGCAGATTTGTTTGCTAATCAGAAATTACCAGGGTACCAGTTACAACTTGTATGGCAATCAGTCGATATTTTGGGTGGGTACCTGTTTCTGCTTAAGTGTAATTTCTCTGTGCTAAGCAGGAAGAGTACTACTATCCGCACTCTTAGAATAAGCCCCTGCACCTGTTTCTGGAGTCACCAGTAAGCTCTGTCAGTTTTTGTTCAGCCTCTCTGAAGACGACGAGGTGGAAACAGAGGTTGGATTAAGTGTCACTGAAATCATAGAGAGGATAAACTTAACCTTGGCGAAGCGTGACGACAGGAATCGTCTCGCGGCTGTCAAATCTCCTGACGGAGGGAACCTGGGAGTGCTAAATATAACGATAGTGAATCCTAGGATTCAGTTGATGCAGAGCGGAGATCTGGGCCCATTTCATAAAGCTGTTGAGCAGAAAATACTGCTGGGAAAATGTCTTTGCTTAGCAAAATATTTGTTGGGCACCAGTTGCAACATTGTTGACTTTATGGAATGTTTGCTGGTAGCCTGTTTTTGCTAAGCAAAGTTTTTCTGTACTTAGTTAGTTTTTGTGCTTACAGGCTTTATGAAATTGGCCATGCAGATGCATTTTTGGTGAAATCTTAAGAAGATCAAACTGCGGACTTGTGTAGATTGAAACCTCAAAAAGACAGGCTTTTTAGGTAAAGCACAAAAAACTAAAACAAAAAATTGGGACTGAAAGAGTTAAAGATTCCATATGTAATAAATTATGCTGAAGATGTCAGGTTTTAAAGGTACTGGAACCTTTATGTAGTGGACACCCATTCTTGAGAGGTGTGCATCGGTCATGCTGGTGATGTTGAGTTTCCACAGTACATGAAGATGTACAGTCAAACCTCTCCAAAGTGGGCATCTCTGGGAGTGTTGAAACATGTTCGCATAAAACAGGTTCATTCTCGTGTCATATTAATTCCCTTGATTTAGTCCGAGTCATGTCAGAGTAGAGAACTTTACTCTATCCAGATGCTAGGGAAGGGACACAATTTGTTTTCTGTGAGAAACTTGACCTCCATGCCATAAGTCAACGTTCTCAACCACCCGACCATTTTGGATTTCAAGAACATTATTCAGCAAAGACAAGGAACAGAATTTGTACATGTTTTGAAGCCTGTGATTTGAGCAATCCCAATTTATATAATGATGTTAAGCAGAAAATTATGCTTGGCACACTTTTTTCCTAAAAATAAATTAGCAAGAGACTGGTCGCTAAAGACCCCATGCATAAGCAACGGAAGTGCCCACACTTGTTCGCAATCCTAGCGTCCAGTGAAATTGAATCATAAAATAGAGGGGAAAAAAGGCAATATACTGAAGTCATGGTGTTAGTCTGAGCTGAAGCGTGTCTGGGTGTCTTTTGGACATCTTATCTATAACTGGGAATTCATGTGCCATTCTCTAATTTTCATTCACGTGTACATGTGGTGTGTCGTGGCGGAATGGTCCACTGCATCGGACTCAAGATCTGATGGTTGATTCATCAAAGTGTGGGTTCAATTCCCGGTCATGACACTTGTGTCCTTGAGCAACGCACCATAGTTGCTTCTCATAACCCAGGTGTAAATGGTAACCTGAGAAGGCTGTGACAGTGTTGTGTTGGATTAACCCCTTAGCGCTAATTTAAGCAGCTTTGGGTTGTATGCTTCCATGGGGGCTGAGAAAGTGAGAGGTATGGTCTAAAAGTACGCCCAATGAACAGGAATAATAATGTTGTAAAGGGCCTTGATCTAGCTACTAGGATACTTGTGCTATATAAAAACCAAGTGTTATTATTATTCTTAAAAGGTAAATAAAAGTAAGCAGTCTGTTTGCCCTATTTCTAAATTTACAGCAAAGTTTGACACACTAGATTTGAGCTGAAACCCTGGTGGAAAATCCATTTAAGAAAAAGCCACCCTGCCGGTAATTTCAGATTTACCGTGATCAAGGCTCCGTGGCCTTGTATTAAACTCCAGGATCTGTAGATTAATCTTGGCGTAGATTACCAAACGTCAGTCATGATACGGCAGATTTGAATGAGCTGAGATATTTCTGTTCAGCTCAGGATTTCCCGTCAAATTGAGAGGGGGGGGGGAGACACAGGGATCGGCCCTGAGAAAGAGATGAGGGATTTGCTCTATGCTTGGACTAAAAATCACCACGGGTCAACGGACAGGAAGTCCTGCTCGTAATTCAATTTACCGGTCATTCATTAAAATGTCTGTCTGTATTAAGATTTACGGAGAAAAGGGATGCATTCATTTAGCGGTTGTGTTGCTCTGCTCAGAACCCCCTGTCAAATTGACATTTACTGACAACTGATCCAGAATTTTGTTGAAAGTTTTTATTTACTTTTTGTCTGGTTAAGAATTATTGTGGGGCTTAAAACACAGGAGAGACAACGAGAGATTAACTGATTTACACTTTGCAGTCCAAAGCTCCCCATAATTGTCAAAGGAAAAAAAATAAATAAAAAAACACTGGTGAAACTTTTTTGGAAAGTGTTGTGAAAGTGAGAGCTACCAACTCTTCCTGATTCTGGAAAAAGTTTCCTGAAAATAAAACCAATCTTTCCATGGTCTGATGAACATGAAATCTGAAGTTCTCACTGATTATGGAAACTTTGTTCCTATTATGTTGAATGTAGTTTCAAATATGTCCCTGTTTTTTGTACAATACATGTATCTCCCTGATTGCAAGATGCAAATGTTGGTTGCTCTGCAGATCTGTGATCATTTGTCTATTTTTAAGAATAAAATCCTAGCCCTGTATTGTTAATTTAAAACTCTCATTTAAACCCAGTGATCCAAATGGTAGCCTGAACATAAAATCCTAGCCAGTTCAGTTTGAATGTCACCACAACTGCACACCACACTGATTGTGTGTAGCATCACCACCACCACCAATGTGGTTGTTGTCTATCCAATTAAACCATTTGGTTTGTAAGACTGACAGGAAACCAGTGTAATTTGAACCTAGAGTCCCCAAAAGCCCCGTGTCCCCCCCCTCCCCAAAAAGGGCATCGATGGACCCCCAATCGGAGACACCCTGGCCTTGTATAAAGTGTTCTGGCGGTAAGGCAGAAAAAGATCAACAAAATTCAGCCCTAACACTTCACAGGGCAGCGGAGGCAATTGCCTCTGTTGCTCCTGGTTATTGCCTTGGTGCCCCCTTAAAAATGTTCCAAAGAAATTTACAATGTCCTCATAGAGGCGCCCTTTTCCAAGGAGAAAATGCCGTGTGCCCTTAAAGGCATCGTACACGTTTGGTAATTACTCAAAACAAATATTAGCTTAAAAACTTACTTGGTAACGAGCAACAAAGAGCTGTTGATAGTATAAAACATTGTAGGAAACGACTCCCTCGGAAGTAACGTAGTTTTTGAGAAAGAGGTAATTTCTCAGTAAAATAATAAAAGACTTCTGGCTAGAAGTCTTTTATTCCTATCTGAAAGCACACAAATTTGTCCAACAAGGGTGTT
>JAUELU010000018.1:3750929-3763073 GCA_032357145.1 Evasterias troschelii
GTGTAGTTATGGACACCAAGAATATATGAATGGAGTTTCAGCTTCTCAAATCAGGTAAAAATATGAAAAATTTGTTCGTAAAATCGTGTTCGTATTGTAAAAGATCTTTATACCAAGGACGTCAGTGCAGTGGCACTGACTGACGTCCTACCAGGGCTAGTACCCACCCTAGCCTTATACCCCCTTTTTCTATGCTAAGATGTCAGTGCCCACAGATTTGAGTACCCACCTTAGCCCAATGTCCCCCTTTTTTCAACGTTGAAATACCTGAGATACCCTTTTTCAATGCAGAGTTTGTTCAATGCTGATAGTATCCATAATAGAGTACCCACCCTGGCCACATGAGTGCCCCCCTTACCCCTACACCACCCTGGCCTCTCTGGTGCCAACTGGTGGGGCTCATGAATGTCCTTGTGTGGTTGCTACATGCCTGTCACACCGAGGCTTCCAGTCATAGCTTAAAAGGATATGAGTCGGATGGTATGGCTTCCCACATGCTGTGACTCACTCAGTGCGGTAATCCATGGTTTACTTATAAAACAAGTACATAAAATTGTGTCTTTATGCAAGCCACACTGTGGGTGTAGTCGCTTTTCATCACTTTAAAGGAATGCCACAGAAAAAAACGGAATCGATATCGGCTGAATTATTTACAAAACGCTTAAGGCCGTGTCACAACGAGGCAATTTACTGGCAACCAGTTCCAGCCAATCTCTGATAAAAAAAAGTTCATCCACATTTCAGTTTTCTCATTATTTTCTTGTGAATAGTGAAAACAATGTCTCTTGTGCTGCTAGAGTGTTCCTTGTTCATGCAGTGCTGTCGGTTACCTCCAATTTGCCTGATAAAATTGCCAGGTGTGACATGACCTCAAGACTCATCTGAAACTGAGTTGTCAATGTTGCTGTTGCGTTGTGACATCACACATTGCTTTTAATACTAATAGCAATTAAGATTGATACACGTTGTAAGATCAATGTTGGCACTTTGTGAACCTGGACCCTACACATGATTTAGTAAACCTGGTACCATGCAAACAGTTTCTTTGCATACAGTGTATTGCTGAGCAGAAATAAGTTACCATGTAGTTGCCATGTTGCCATGTTGCCATGTAGTTCACATCGAGGCAAGTGGTACCCTGCTGGTTTCTTGCTGAGTAGTAAAAGCTTCTAAAATGTAACTGGTTTACCTAAAGGCTTCAATGAGAGACTTTGGATTGCTAGGTGGCAGCAGACATACCAGTTAAATTTCCATAATTTTACATAGTTTTGAGCATGCTCACATTACCGAGGATTTACCTGGTAAGTCTGCTGCCACCAAGTGTCCAAAAAGTTTCTCATTGCCTTAGCCTTAGCATTATTGCTCCTCTCAAAGCTATCCGATCATCTTTTAAGATTATTTGAAAGGAAGTGCCGCTGAATAAAAACGGCATTTCGCCCCTTCAAAGCGGACTGTAAAACTTTCTTCCCCATACCTGTCTAAATACCGTCTTGCCTGGATGACATTTCCAGAAATCCTTGACTGTAAATTCACTTCTAGACCACAGGGCATTATTAATATCTCATACTGATTTATTTCCAGGCCATAAGGTTATCTGGTTTCTGCACATTGTCCTACTTTTATCCTCCCGCATTTCAAGTCGCGTATTTATTACAAATCACAAAGAGACACGTTCTCAAATTACCGAACCCTGCGATTGACAAAGGTCTAATTGAGCCTGCCACCCTACGGACAACTCCTGAGGATTTCACCCCTCTGCTTAAAAAAAACCCCACCTGTTTAATGTAAACATTTCATTGATGACAAACTGAGCTTGCTGACTTAACCTTTAAAGCTGAAAGTTTAGATTAAATACGTGGGTGGTTTAACTGGCTTTAATTGTTGGTCCATGTAAAGACCGTGTGACTTTTAACAAGTTTGTTTAATTTGCTGAATGAGCGTGTTTCATAAAATACTCCTGTTTTTTAAATTCCCACTTCCCACAAGTCCAAGTGTCCAATCTCAAGAAAATTATATATATATATTATATATATTCATATATGGTTTATAAGTCTTCTTGTATTGTTACATCATGAGTGCAAACAGCGCCCTCACTGAGGTCAAAGTAAGATTTTCATTGGATGAGATTTGTGTGTAGCGGGTGGCCTGTTTTTATTGTTTAACCTTTAGTTATTTTGTCCTGTGCAAGGGGTCTACAAGAAGGGACGGGGTGTGACATCAGTCTATCCGTTTTCCTTTCATCAAATTTTAGGCCATACCCACCCGAACCTTATCCTAGCCTGGGCGACACTACTCTCAGCAGTCCAACTCTCTGGGTTTGCCAGATTGGGATACCAGTGGGTCCTCTGCATTCCTCCACCCAATCTCAGTCGCCCTTAGCCCAGATCTTGCCTCCTTGTAAGTTCTTTAAAACGAACGTATGATTTGTCAGGAGTTTTCCCGTAGACCTCCCTTCACCTCAAAGTTTTCTGGAGAAAAGCGTCAACTCTCCACCATGTGAAGAAATATGAAGCTGTGCTGTTTCCAAACCCCTAATTTTTCTGTATGTGGCCACCTGCAGAATCAGTAAATTTTCTAATCTGAAGTTCGGATGCGGGGGGCAGGGAGGGTGTACATGTAGCAGACTACTGTCCGAAGTTTTTTGTCTGATCACATTCTTGCTCATTACTACATGTAGCTTTACAGACATTCTGTCTACAGTGTTAGAGTTATGAATATTATCCTTGTAGTGATTTTTGATAGAGTCGGGAACAAGCACAGTGACTAAATCACCCCCTCCTCCACCCAGTCTCCTTACCCCAGGCCTGGGCTCCACTACCCCCATCGTCCCCTGTCCTCATCTTCCCCCGTCCTGTCTACCCCCAGTTGCCAGAGGATGTTTCCTGACCGTAATTACAAAGAGGAAGCATTTAAAGCCAATCAGGGCTACAGAAGTTATTTTCTAGCTAATTGAGAGGTAGCTATCTGGGTAAAATAGGAAGTGGGTGACATAGCTCAAGCTGGAACTCCCCGGCAGATTTTTGAGGGACGGAAGTTCAATTCCAGAAGCTCCACTTTTTGATGTATATTTTTGCTTAGAAGCAAAGTATCAGTTTTCCTGAAGAAATTTAGCAAAAATAAATTCAGTTTCATTAAACGTGTTAAACAGGCATTCAAATTCACACATATGTCCCTCATTCATTCAAACTAGAGTTATTTTTTTATAAGCCACTATTGTATTCAATTTTGTTTTCTTCAACATATGACTTTATTCTTCTCATTCAGGTTCCTTTCAGTCATTCGATTTCATTTAGAGACATTCAAGACTACTTTTCCACTTTTCCTCAGTTGATTTTTTGCTTCCTATTTGCAATTATGATGTTATTAAATGGTTGAGGAGCCTCATGCTGTTGGCTTCAGCGAAATTGAATGATCATTATGACCTAATGAATTTGAATGATCTTATTTGACCAGTGAATGCTAAACTGTTGACATTGAATTACTCATTTTGACTGTGAATGAGACTGGTGTTAAAATTAATGAATTTTTGTTGAAAAAGGCTGGGAAAACTTAAATTAACTTTGTGTTATATTTTGTGATGACTGTAGACTTTTACCGGTTGAATTTTACATGTTGTAATCGGCTTAACCAATAGGATCAGATTATGAGGATCAAACAGTTAATCTTCTGTATTAGTTCATGTACATGAATCTTCGCATGTAATCAAATTTGTTTTTATAGATTAACTGTAATTTTACTGTTTGATTATCATTTTATCAAGTTACAGACCACAAGAGAAAACGACTGGTAATTAAAAAGAAAAAAAATGATTTTGGGATAGGGAGTATGCCAACATAGGGCTAAATTGCTCAGTTGGTAGAGCGCCGGCACGTTAAACCTGACTGTCATTTTGGTCAAGAGTCATACCCATATCTGCTTTGTAGTTGTACATACGTCCAGGTCTATGTCCAAATCTGACATAACCGACCACTGGATGTAAGAAGCTCTGTGTCAGGCTCTCGTCCTCATGTGCCACTTTGCGATAAAAACAAGCACTAATTGATTAATCTTCGTTATACAGCACCGGCATGTTTTGTTGGTCATTTTGTGCCCGGTCATGTTCTTTAATAGCATCGGAATCTCTTCTCTGGTTTAAATTCAGAACCACCCTTATCCGATAAGCAAATCCAGATGAGCCCATTAAGTAATCCCTACAGGAGGATCGTTCTGATTTGAGTTTCAAGTAGTTACAAGTGTTCAGGGAACTAAAGTAATGATGGCACATTATTCAGACATGGGCTCAATTTCATGGCTCTGCTTACCGTAAGCAAAGAATCGGCGTTTACGGAAGCAGGGAATTCCGCGCTTACGTCGAGCATGTTTCTCGGGTTAGCAGGGAATTTTCGCTTGTGCGCATGCATTTCACATTACTAGGCATTCTTCCCTTACACTACACAGCTAGCGCAGAAATCCAGCGCTTGCACATTAGGCGGAGAGTAGTGATCGCAAGCAGAGAATTCGGCGGTAAGCAGAGCCTTGAAATTGGGCCATGATCTATTCTACAACTTTCAATCTGAGTTCTGGTGTTTCATGACTGTATGAAAATCAGTAAAATTGTCATTGAATAGCCTAAAAAAGCCTGTTAAAGCCTAAAGCGTTTAGAGTTCAGCCATTATACTTAATAAGATTTAAATAAGATTTTAGAATGATAGTAAAAACTTGATTTTTTATCGCAAACTGGCACACGCTCAAATCCAGGACACAGTGACGCTCGTGGCTCTCCACCAACACTATTCTCTACACAGGTATTTTCAGGCCTACAGGTCACAGTGCAAGGCACTATTGAGGGTTCCCTGGTTTCATTACCAGAAGAATAAACTAGTACACTTTACCATTAACCCTAGCCCCTGAATAAACAATCTTTATTCTAGGATCCCAACCTTCCCTCTGGGACAGAAATTATTTTTACCCCTACCCTCAAGTAAAATCAACACCGATGTGACATTAAAACTTGTGTCTGGCCTCAAGATCTCTACCTCAAACAAAAACTTTATCTTTGTAGCACAAGCTTCCCCTCTGGATAAAGAGAAACAACTTTTTCTTGCCTTACCAAACACAACCAAAATTGATAAGATCCAAAAACTTGTGTCCCAATGCTCTAGAAAGCTCCAATTTGAAATCCCCACTAAACAAACCTTTCCTCAGGGCTGTCCGGCAGTTGAATCTGGCAGTCTTGACTTCTTCTTTTCACGCCAGTCCAGCATCCTCACCCTCTACCCCTTCAAGACATCTCGGCAATCACCTGATCACATCACAGATGAGAGGATGGTCTCTGTCAGGGCCATAAGCAACAGACAGGAACTCGCCAGATGAATTTCCTCTCTGGTGTGCCCGATAATATTTACCAATCAATGAGGCCGACGTCCGAGATCCCACATTCCCCGTAGGTCACGTCGGCATGACCTAGTTTCACCCCAACGCCCACACCAACCTCCGTTATCCTTCCCTACTTAAACACTACCAGGCCAGTGATGTCAGTTAGGAGGCTATTTTGACCCAACCCTCCGGTAAGGAAGAGATTGATGACAGAGTTCGATAGTACGGCTCTGTTCTTGATGAATCTTGACGCAATACATTTGGTCGTTCAAGGTCGCTCACGCCCATAGAAATAGAACCTGAACAGCATTTGCCTTTATTTTTTTCATTGACCAGCCGGAGGGACAGTTAACTTGTTATTTGACTCATCCACCAGCTTCAACGGTGGTCATTTATATTGGACATGAATCTGAAACCCTGTACAAATAATCTGTGATAATGCAGTGGATTTCATGAACATAGAGAAGTTGCCAGGCAGACACCTCTTGGGACAGAAATGTGACTGGCCTTTAGAAGTTTTAACTGGCATTTGGCAAGCGGACCACAGTTAAGGGAGAATACTAACTGGAGAATGCTGTGTGTATAGTTAACTATGGGTATCTCCTTTGAAGCACACACAAAACCGCTTAATACTCCGCATGATAAAGCAGCAGGGCATGATGATCTCAACAACAACCTCAACCCCAGAGGTGTCCCGCTAGGATCCTTGTCAGTCTGCTGCATGATTGTATTGTGTCAGTTAACCCTTGGTGATAATTCGAAAGACTCTTAAAAACAATCATGTTGTGTGAACCCTGGGAATGAAATAGTCCCCTTAGAACTAGATACAGGTGCGTCTAGGCCAATAAGATTATCAGGATTTTTCTAGGTTTCAAGATTTTCTCAAAATTGCTTGGAGCCTTCAGATTTTCTTGGAAGAAGTAAAGCATTCACCAAAGGGAGAAAGAGGTAGTGCTCATCGTTTCCCAGACCTGTAGTTTTGTACTTTTTCTGATGCGCAGTCTGTAAACTTCCTGAATTCACCTTTATCGTGTTGTAGTCATTTGTGTCAGGTACCCTGCATACAACAATGACTGGTAGTTTTAATTCTCAATTTATGAAAGGAACCAGACTATCTTTTCCTTCCAGTCTCGGTTTGGTTACGTTGGGTCGAATAGAAGAGAAGCAAGATGGCCGCACAATGATAAAGGTCAATGGTAACATCATGGTGGAGGTTCCGGGTCTAGAATAAGGAAGAACCCAGACCCCAAGCCATTTCACAAGTTCGCATTTGTCGAATAGTGCACCAGGCCTGACAATTCATTGGGGCAGAGTATGCCATCGCCCTCATTGCCCCCAAGTTGTTGCCACGTTGTCCTTTGATATGTTACAGTACAAATTCACATGTCCCTTACCGACTTGCTCTTAAAGGCACTGAACACGTTTGGTAATTACTCAAAATATATATTAGCATAAAAACTTACTTGGTAACGAGCATTGGAGAGCTGTTGATAGTATAACACATTTTGACAAACGACTACCTCTGAAGTAACGTAGTTTTTAAGAAAGAGGTAATTTCTCACTAAAACATTTGAATCTGAAAAAGACTTCAGGCCTGAAGCCTTTTTCAGGCGTCTGAAATCACACAAATTTTTACAACAAGGGTGTTTTTTCTTTCATTATTTTCTTGCAACTTCAATGACCAACTAAGCCCAAATTTTCACAGGTTTGTTACTTTATGCATATGTTGGGATACACCAAATGAGAATACTGGTCTTTGACAATTACCAAAAGTGGCCAGTGCCTTTAAGCAATGATAAATTACCTCGCCCTTTCAAGAGTGAAGTATTAGGCCCAAGTGTAACCTCCCTTTAAGGTACACAAACCTTGGGGGAATACTAGTTCCTCTCAAACTGTGAAAAAATCTTGAAAATGAGCCTTTAAGGTCAAGTCCAGGAAGTGGTTTTATCTTTTTAATTTTGTCCCCCCTTCCCCCCTCTCTTTGCACCCCCCTGCCCCCCACTGCCTTTGATGTAACTTGATGTTCCCTCCGTTGGCTCTTTGCCTGTGATAGTCTTTATCTTCACACTGCAGTTGGCCTGGACTCGGGTTGTACGAGTTTGACAATTTTGTACGGAAGGATAAGTAATGACGTTAGGCTGATTGCTGCGTACGTCTGTGGGAGGTGGGGCTTGCTGTTTGAACTAGGCATTTTTTTTACCTACGTTTAATTTTGTTTTAAGGAAGCGTTCCACCCAGCTTGAGCCAAGCCGTAGACATGAAATTCTGACGCAATTCTTGTACATGACTGGCACAATTGTCTGTTTTTATTAAGAATGTATCATTGGTGGAAGAAAGAAACGACACACACCACATACATGAGCTGTGAAAATTTCATTGAATTAGGTTTTTGTGGAGGCAATAAGTTTGTGGGTTTTTTTTTTCAGAGAGTTTGTGCAATAAAGCAACAGTTTTTGTGGGTTTTATTTATTTATTTTTTTTTGGGGGGGATGGTTAAATGATTTTTGTAAATTTGACAATATTGTGGGCTGATTTATATATGTTTTATATATACATTTTTTAAGGGAGATTTGTCACTGGTTTGTAGTTTTTATAGTCAATGAAGTTCCTGATTGAAATGAACACAAGAGGTCAGTAGCACAAGAAATCAACCTGTGCACTGGCCTATTGTTGACAAGCACGTTCAGCGGTCTACCACTTAAGACATCCGGAATGCAGGGGTGGTGGGTTCAGATCCCACCCGAGTAGCCCCTGGATTTGTTTTTCCCCCACAGAATTCTAAAAGCACTGAGTATTAAGTCCTCATCTCACATCCTTGTAAAGGGTTAAAATAATCATAATAATAATCGTGTGATTGCTCTGATCAGCAGGTTTGCAACAGTATCCTCTTTTGACTCATACATTAAGACCACCTACTACCCCTGACGCCATTGTAGCTAATGATGGCTTAAGAGCCTAAGGCCTTTGTTTCTGTGTGACCCTCAGCTTAGTTGGATTTGTCCGCATGAGTATACGGCGTCAATTTGACAGTTGGTTTCTTAAACTTCTAGGAAAATCAATCCATTTTAAGATTTCTCTTTATATTTTGACCTGACCGCAGGTTTTAGAAAAGTACAAAAATACCATCACGCATGTGGAGGGAAAAACATTAAAAATATTCTAGTCCCTGATGCAAATTTAGTATATAATACCTGCTGCTAGTATATAGGGTTCGAACTGGCTTTTTAAAACCTGGCCAAATTGGTTGTGACACTTGAGAGTAAGTACACACTCCTGTCCCCTGGTCCCCCGCTACATTATAATTATAATTATTAATAATATGCCCTATCATTATGGAGCCTTAGTCGTTGAAAAAAAGAAAAATGCTTGCACTGAATGGTAAAAGCCCTAGACTCACGTGATTCGCTGGAGGTGAAACCTGGTGGGCTAATTAATGTCCAGTCGCCACGCAGTCGTACACTCAACCCGTAACAGTAATCTGTATCGACTGAGTCAACGACACGGAACAGTAATGTTGGTCAGAAATGAAGATATTCAGGATCAACGCTTCACACATGTTGCTGTCACATCCAAGGTGTTGATTGCATTATCTGATAGCTCAACAGATGCGTGGCAGTTCTGTCTGCGATTTGATTAGAAAGGTGTGAAGCTACCTTAAGAACGAGAGAACCAAATAATTTTCAGAGCGTGGGAAGAAGTTGCCAAGAACTGACCGGATATTTGGGATTATTTCATCAATCGGCTTGCCCCATGAGCTGGTTTCAATTTGCCGGCAGACAGGTTTGTTTGAGGGAACTTGGCACGATGTCATTCCACCTGAAGCGATTTGTCGTGACCAGAATTCAGCAACATCAGTCAGCAACCTGTGTTCACAGTGATTTCGAGGAATTATCGCTTTAATTAGGAGTAGTATTCCAGAATTTAGATTGAATTAACAAATCTTGGAACGTTATCAAGAAGTACAATGTACTATGTTTGGATGTTTTGCTGTGCCGTGTTTGCACTAAGTGTACTGTAAAACAACACTCTGCCCTTCAATTTATTTGTTTTGTTTTTACAATGATCATTAGCGAACTACATGTACTATTATCTTAAAGATTATGTGCCGTCGATATCAGATTATTTCAATAATTAGTATATCAGATTGTCAATATCAAGTAAAATTTTGAGTTTAATCAATTTTTGTTTAAATGACTGCGCATGATACATGTATACTCAGTGTGATAAAAACATGGCGTCCTCATCATGGTTTTGTGACCGCAGTAATATTTTGACTTGCAGTTTTTTCGATATAATTAATCAATATCGATATTTTGATTATTCGATACGATAAGAAGTGGACTGCCGTCATGATCCTAGCAGGTCTCTGGCTGTACTTTATCTCTAACCCAGTTACTGCACCCGTAGGTGTGCGCTGGCTATCACATTACAATATAATAATGACGGCGCCCTCTATGGTGTGATGGCCAGAGCGCTTGCAGCAACCGGGTTATAGCTCATAGTTCTGTGATATTGGCAATTGCGATATCAAAGTAGTATCAAGTAATTTAGCAATAATCGATATATCAACAGACCTATTTGAATAATAATTGATATTTGGCTGGACCTTACTCCAGAAAGCTTGGGGAGAACTCTGTGACCATTGTACTGTGGTTAAAAGGGGCAATGATTTGGTTCCGTCACTAAAAATGGGAATTAGAACTACTGACATTATTGAGCATGGAGGAGAGCAGACAGGGACACCAGCACCCGATAATGATTACTGACTCTAGAGAAGACAACACCCTCGACAGTCCAATCCATCGATATAACATCTTCCTGAACCTCACACACATATAAAGGTCATGTTGTAAAAATACATGTCACCCCAATCAGCCGACTTAAAGTTCATTAGGCTGACAAAATTAGCCGCCAGTTCCTTTGCAGTTGGCACTCTGTTGATTAGGGACACCTAAACACTCCCATTAGCTGTGGATTTCCCTTAGTACAATATTATGGTTCTCTCTATTTTACCTCTCAGTGACATTCCCCCCTTCAAAAAACTCCTACTTTCTTCTTCCCCTCCCCCCCCCCCCCCTCTCTTTTCTCCTGTCAGAATTGATTTCCTAAATGAAAGCCTACGCATAACGGTCTTTAAGACGGGGGGGGGGGGGGAAATGTCTTCCGGGACGTTCGCATTTTTTCTCTTATCGTATTTGAGGGTTGGATGTTCACCTCTGTTCAACTTGGCCTTATTGGGATGTCTTCCTCTGTGGAAAGGTCAAGCGTTAAAAATAAAGCGCTACGAGTTCAAAGTTTCATTTATTTCAAGTGCGATTCTATATTTACAGAGACTTTCATTCAAGAGGAGTGTGTTACAAAATATCTCCACGTGGCTGGAATTTAGGGGGAAAATACACAAGACCACAGGGCTTGTAGGTTACAGTATTTACTGGACCAGCATTTATTTCACAACATTAGAATGTAACGAGAAATAACTTTCTACACAGTTTAGAATGTTCAAGTCAGCTGTTTTTATTTGAACAAGCACTAAGAAATTACCTCATTCATTTTGTCTTATGGTATTAAGTATACTTCAATACTCAACACAATTAAAAGATGAAAGGTACTTACAGATATTATTACACAGTGAGGTACTTTTAGTCAATTGAAAAACATAGGACCACTGGACTTGTTCAGTTCTGAGTTTACTGGCTCCAAGGCTTAAATCATTGGCCATGGGCTTGCAGTCTAGTGTTAGTTTCAAGCTCTGCTCTTTATGTACTCTCACACTTGGGCCATTTTTAAACCACGGTTAAGCTGTAAGCTCCAGGTAGGCACACTCCATTTGTTTGAAGTCTCGTACCGAATGTGTACGTTTTGGAAGCCAACGTCAAGAGTGTGGGTTTTGAAAAGGGCTTCCCATCAATTGAAGCAAGATTTGTTGCTTTTCAAGTATATTTGTCAGGCCGATGATTTGTCCGGCATTTGCTGGGTTTCAGAGTTTTTCCGTGTTGGAAAGTTGCTATCACATAAGGAAAAAGGCATGGGCCTTCTGTGTGTGAGCAAATGTTTATGGGGTTTTTTGTGGTGAAGTGGACAGTCTTAAAACCTGCATGTACATGTACATGTATAAACAAAACCGTTCTGCTGAGCAGAAATGTGCAGGATACCAGCCTCAACTGGTACATGTGACATGGTATTTTGGCTGGTAACCTTATTCTGGTTGGCATAACTTTGTTGTGCCTAGCTGCTTTTTGTGCCGAGGCAGCTTTGTGAAATTGGGCCCAGGTTTTGAAAGAAAGCTAGGACAATAAAAATTACTAGTGGGCATTCTTTAAGTAAAATGTATGCACATCTGTAAAGTCTAGTACAGTACAAAACATCCTCATCGTTTTAACCAATCCTTTACTCTGTATTTTTTTTTTTTAGATTTGAGTCTGGGCAATTAATTTTCTTCTTCCCTTCGCATTACTCATTCTATAAATAGTGTGTAAATTCATACTGTATCCAAGAACATGTACATGTGTTAGCGCTCCGTGTCCATGATTTATTTTTAAATCGACCTTGTGATGACTCAGTTCCTGGTCGTCTTCTGCCACTTGGTGGCAGTATTGCACAGTCATAGAGAGGGAAGTTTGTGAAATTGAACCCGGAATGTCCGATGCTTGGGTAACACAGGGTTGTAGATACAGCCTGTGTACATGTACGTACTGTAGCTCTAGTCACAAACTTAAAGCCACTGGACACTATTGGTAATTGTCAAAGACCTGTCTTCTCACTTGGTGTATCTCAACATATGCACAAAAT
>JAUELU010000018.1:3764872-3778183 GCA_032357145.1 Evasterias troschelii
ACAGGGTTAACGCACACTCACCATTCTGTGCTTACAGGGTTAACGCACACTCACCATTCTGTGCTTACAGGGTTAACGCACACTCACCATTCTGTGCTTACAGGGTTAACGCACACTCACCATTCTGTGCTTACAGGGTTAGGACAGGCTCATCATCTTCTGCTTAGTGCTTAATTTCCACGCTAGATGTGTAAACAAAAAATGCATAGTAATGTGAAGTATGCACATTCACAAGAAAAAGATACCTTGTTAATCTGTGAAGCGTTTTTCGTGTTAAGCGTAAATTTTTCTGAAACCGATGTTGCAGTTAAAGTAAGCAGAGCCAGGAATTCAGACACCGATGTGACAAATTTAGAGGCCATAAATTAATGCCCTCAAATTAAACACAAACTGCAAATTAGTAACATTAGCCTTTTCCCTTCCAAATGCAACTGAAGATGCAATGTACTTACTCAAAAACAAGCAGTCAAACCTGAGTACAAAGTTATGTTTTAAAGCAGCAGTTAAGCAGTCTGGCTGTCTAGTTCAGTGTTGAAAAACATCTCTATTTAATTTGAAATATAAACTAGTGAAAAAGCCGGTGGACAAGTGAAACGTCAAGCTTACTGGTCCTGCTGGCTAGTTACTGGAGAAGGGCAAACCTTGCTGACAAACCATTTTCTAATCATTCAAATATGGATATAAATTGAGACATTGAGTGTGACCAACTTCACAAGATTTTTATCTACTTTGTTTTGTATCACATTTTTGGGGAGTGTCTCTGATAATTATCTTAGGAACCGAGGGGGCGCTTGATTGATGGTGGTCGGGATTTGGAATGATTCATACGACCCCTGAGTCACTCACAATCAATGTAGACATGGACAGAGTGAATTATTACCTTCATAAGACAAGGACTTGTGTGTTGTTTTACATAGTCAAAGCTTACACCTTATAAGAAATGTTTGGGTAGAGGTATTGGCTGTGTAGAGACCTGGTTTTTGTCAAAGTTTCACCATGTGTGCTCTAGTCGTCATCAATCAAGCCAACACCATTTTTTTTTTCTATTCTGAAAGACTTTCTGTTACTTGGTGATTGATCTGCAGTCAGGGAGAAATTGACTCATAATCCTCTCTTCATCACATCTTAAGATTTTCCCTCAAAAGAAGCGTAAGATCCCAAGACGTACACCTGGCTGGTTCAGACAGCTGGGAGGGTCACGAAAGTAGCTCCTTAAGAAAGCTCCAGGTTCTTCAGTGAAGACACCTGGAATTTTTTAAGCGACCTGAATTTTTTTGGGTAGTGCTGACCTCTGGTGGCGGGAAGATTAAAAAATGTCATGACATACCGACAATGACCGAGGTGTCTGGAGTGATTGATGGGCAATGGAGGAAAGAGAAAAGACAAACCTTGAATTCCTCTTTACAGCGTGTGATGTTATCTTATAGTCCCATGACTTCAAATCACATGATACAAGACCACTTAATTGGTCCACACCAAGGGAAGATCTAGACTTGTTTTGATTGGCTAACTCAGTTTTTCCCCAGCCTCTTTGATGGTTTAAGGGGCCATTGGGTTTGTAAGACTAGTCCCTGTAAGACCAGGCAACCAGTCTAGCCTCCTAGTTAGTTGCCTGGAAAAAGCAAAATTGCTGAAATGGGAGACTTCTGAACACTAGGTGGCAGCAGACATACCGGGCAAATTTCCATTCTTTACAAAGTTCTGGGCCTAATTTCATAGAGCTGCGTAAGCAGAAAAATATTGCTTAACAATTGTCTGCCAAGCAGAAATGAGCAGGATACTAGTCAAATTTTGTACATGTGACATGGTAGTTTGGCTGGTAACCTTATTCTGATTTAAGCGAAATATTGTTGTTCTTAGCTACTTTTTGTGCTTAAGCAGCTCTATGAAATTGGGCCCTGAGCTTGTGGCATTTTTCCAGAACATGGATTTGTCTGGTAAGGCCGTGTCCGAATTGGTGGCTACGGCTACGGCTAGATTTCTGCGTCATCTTTCATTGTTGTACAGCGTGTCCTTAGCAACACCCAAGTAGCAACAACTGTAGTCACCAACTCGAACACGACCTGTTAAGTCTGTTGCCAAATAACAACTCAAGCAGAAGTTTCCCAATGATGAGGTCCATACAGGAACAAACGTTCAGAGTGTCGAGAATTAATCCTTTATTTCTGTTTTCTTGTCTTTACAGACGGGCACACTTGTACATAGTTATAGAGGGACAGGGGGAATCTTTGAAGTGTGTTGGAATTCAAGGGGAGATAAGGTTGGAGCAAGTGCATCAGACGGTTCAGTAAGTAACTCACCTTATTGATAATTGATCCTCAGTTAGTTTGACCGGGTTAGTTTTTTACCTGGGCAGAAGATAGTTAGTTAAACTACTCGATGGACTCAGTTAAGTTACCGGGGTGAAATAGTCCTGGCTACCGATTTCACAAAGCATTAAGATTCATCTTAAGATGAGTTGTCAGTATTACCATAGTGATTTGTATTGTGGCGTCACACTTTGCTTAGCAGTTAAGATTGATTTGCCGTTAAGATCAATCTTAGCTCTTTGTGAAATCGAGCCCAGGGCTGTTCAAATTGGACTTAAATTGGTCAAGTTACCCATTTGCTCGGTTAGTTTACCCCCCAAAAAGTCCAATGCGAACACGGCTTAGAGGGTCTGTATACGTTTGGTAATGACTCTGAAAATTAATGGCAATAAAAACTTACTTGGTAAGAAACAGCAGCTTTGGATAGTATAATGCATTTGGAGAAACTTTTCACTTCGAAGTACTACGGTTATGGAAAATATGTCAATTTTTGTGCCAAAAAATTTGAATCTGAGAAGCGTTATGGCCAAAGCGCTTCTCAGATTGTGTATTCCTATAGGGAATATTCCTCCTGTGTGGAAATATTCGCTCCGGTTTTTCGGTGATATCTCAAAAACGCACGTGTTAGTTTTATTGAATATACCTACATTTGTATAGAATTAAAAAGTTACCAAACGTATACAGCACCTTTAAGCCACAAGACCACAGAGCCTGCCCGATGGTGGTCAGAGGCTAGTTTTGTTTTCCCTGGAATAATTCTTGGGGATTTTCCTCCCACATCTTAAACTGAAACCAGTGATTAAGTTCGCATTTCTGAGAATCCTTGGCTTCTCTCCATGGGAGTTCTAGGCCAGTAAAGTGATTAAGTTCGCTTGGCTTCACAACTACATGTATAAGTAATAAATAGATTTTAACAATAAAGATCCGTGAGTGATACTTAGTTCTTCCTTCCTGATTTTTGTGTTTTTTTTCCCTCAGGTGTGTGTTTTGGATCTGCGGAAATGATGCAAGCCACTGCAGAGTCCCACAAGGAATTTTTTGTACCAGGATTGTGTAAAAAAAAGATAAAAAGATACAAAAAAATTGGTTGGACGCGATGGACAGCACCCTGTGGGAAGGACCGTACCAGGAAAAAAAGAGAGAAAAAAGTAAGCCGAACGGTGTGAGGGGGCTTCCCCCCATGGTGGTGAGGTGTATGGTGGGGGATCTCTACCCCCATGTTATCCCAGGGTCAGTGAGTGATGACAGGGTCGCAAACCAACGGTCTCTTTTATTCGCTAACTGAGTCAGAGCAAGACGGCCTACTACAGCACACTCCAGCGGTGATAACGTCATGGAGGTAGGAGACCCTTCCTGCTCCCAGGGGGCAGCGGTGATGACTCGCCAATCAAATAATTGACTTGCAGCAGCTGCTAAAGACGTCTCCTTCTACTGTCAATATCCCCCCAACCCCTCCCCTCCCCAGGACAGGAGTGGATTGGCCCGCGTTTTCTGAGCATGACCGCAGTGACATCGTACTCATTGTTTGCAAACGGGGACCTCGGCCGAAGTGTTCCTCATTTACAGTGCGCCCTCACGTAAATTAGTGCCTCGCCTAACAGTCAAAAGCTCACCATAAGTGAGGAAAAAAGCAGACCTGATAGTTTATCCATCAAGGGGGCAGTACTGGACCACCCAAGGAGGACCAGAAGGGAGTCAAAGGTCAAAGGATTTGTCAACTTGTCTACGGTGACTCAGGGATTTTATTACTGCAAACTTGTGACATGTTCTCTGCTGCCTTTAACAGCCAATGTTGAGGGCAGCATTTGACAAAAGTGAGCGGGTGCGCCTTTGTAGTTTTTGTTGTTGTTGTGACATCTGCTATTGATTCAAGGGGGATTTGTTTTTGTAACTAGTAAAGGTCGTAGGTCAGTATGTTGACCCTATCATGAGAACGGTCATTGACCTTTTAAAAACAATTTTTACAGGAAAGGTCACTAAAACTGGTATCTTTTTAGGCTATCATGAGAAGGGTCATCATGAACCAATCTTGGAGGTGCCTAGCAATTTGTTTTTAAATTGTTGTAATTTTTTTTTCTTCTTCAATGTAAAGACAATCTAATATTATTAATTCACGGTCAATGAAAAAAACTTATTTTTTACGATGAATTTTCCGTTAGTAAGATCCTTGATGCAGATGTTCCCCTGTTTGTGCTACCCTGTTAAGAATACAATCCTACAGAGCCCATAACTACTAAGCAGAAAGAGAGCAGGGAAGAGGGCCCAATGGCATAAAGCTGTTAAGCTGAAAATACTGCTTGGAAATTGTATTTACTTACAAAAATATTTGTGGGGCACCAGTTGCAACATTGTTAACTTTATGGAATGTTGGCTGGTTTCCTATTTCTGCTAAGCAAAGTTTTTGTGTGCTTACATGCTTTATGAAATCGGGCCCAACACTTTACGGCTGTACAATACAAGCTTTGTTCTGGTTGGTCACATGTTACTGTTATGTCAAATTTGTTTAGCCAAAAAGGGGACAGAGATCTTGCCACTGCGATGAGTGCAACCTTGTGTATCTTAAAAACTGGATCATAAAACTATGATGTTTGTTTTGTTTCTGGTGCTTTGAATGACGCTACTTTCCCCAAAGTCTTTTTCTCTGTTAAGAATTACGTTGATGGAGAAACTGTTGGGCATGAGGACAAATGTGAAAACTAGATTTGGTAAACTCTCTATTATGTTCTTTTTTAATTAATCGGGAATGTGCCATTGTATATACCCAATCCTGCTGAAGGGTATAACAATTCCACAAGCAAAACTCTGCAACCCCCCCCCCCCCCCATCACCCATCCCCCAAAGAGGCACTTCTGAATGTTCATAAGGGTGCAAGGGGGAAAAAATTGACCAATTGTGTTGCGCTGCATCAAACATTTGTAATTGCCTTCCATAGCGTCACCACTAACAGACAATTTGATTGGCTGTAATAATATTTTTATTTTTTTTTTTTTTTGTTGATTGCAAAAGCGGAATTGGTTTTCCTTCTGTTAGGGTAAATATCAAGGCAAATGAGTTTCAGTCTCAGTTTTTCGGGGTTTGTAGATTTTTGCATGGATATCATCCAAGATGGCCGCTAGATGTCAAGTTGGTATTGTGTACGAACCATGGGCAGTTTCCAAAGCCGTGTCTGAAGTAAGCAACTTCTGCAAATGGCTGTGGCTATAGACCTTTATGATGCTGCCACCATCTTTGTCATGTTCCCTGTATTTATTAACATTAATGAATGCTAGTATTCATCAAAAAAGGAACCAGACTGTTTTGTCTTCCATCCACAGTTTGGTAACAGTCGTTCAGATTGGAGAAAATCAAGAGAGCCTCAGCATGATGAGGGTCTATTGGCTGCTGCAGCCATTCGGACACGGCCTTACAATCCCATGAAAAGGTCACTTCTCTACATTAGATATATAGCGCCCTCTGTTGTTGGTCACTCATTGCCAGGCCGACCCTTGATCTTTACCTACCATATGTTGCCTTATATTTCTGTGTATTTGTACAGTGTGTATTTTTTGTTGTACATTTTCGTTAAAAACACCTCTACAAGTTTCACTTCTTGGAGATGAAAAACAAAACAAAAACTGACAAAAAAAAAAACGTGGAAAATATTGTTTTCTTGAACCGGTAAATTCCTGGTCCCCATTTCATCAAGCTTAACAAAATTTCAACTAAGCAACAAGAAGCAGGAAACCAGTTACAAACGGTACATATGATGTGGTGTTTTGGCTGGTAACCTTATTCTGGTAAGCAAAATTATTTTGTGCATTGTTAACTTCTGTGCTTAAGCAGATCTCAGCAGCTTAAGCTGTTTAGCAGAAAACACTGCTCAACACATTTCTTTGCTAAGCAAAAAATGAGTGGGGCACCAGTTGCACAAATAAAGACTTTATGGAAGCTGGCTGGTAACCTGTTTCTGCTAACCAAGATTTTTCCAGTGCTTAATTTGTGTGTGGGCAAACAGGCTTTATGAAATTGGCCCCAGTGTTTTACATAACGTTTTGTTATCAACGTGATTGAAAGGAGGGTGATAATTGGGGGGGGGGGTCTTCTATCCTCACTTTATTCCAAACCGAGTCTGGAAGGGAAAATAATCGGACCCCCTTTTGGTATAATGAAAATCTGTATCTGTTATTGATGTGGCAAGCAGGGAATAAGACCAAGGCCAAATTTTATACCTGTAGCTCTGCCTCAGCAAAAAAGAGCAGGATACCAGTCCAGATGGCATTGTGTGACATGGTGTGTTTTGGACAGTAACTTCATTCTGTTAGGTGTACAGTTGACTCTTGTTAAAACAAGGTCGCTCAGACTGGCCAAATGTTCTCTTTATAACAGGAACGTTGCTATAAGCAAAACAAAGAAACACAAAGCAGAAACGAGATTTGGGACTCCAGAATGTACTCTTTATAAGCAGAACCTCTTTATAACGAGGGTTGAGTGTAACTTGTTGTGCTTAGCTATGTTTTGTGCTTAAGCAGCTCTATGAAAATGCGCCCTGGGTGAAGACATCCTAAAATGAAAATCACTAGAATGGATAAAAACCCATGGAAAGTTGTAATAACCGAGCCTCTTCAATCAAAAAATTAAAATGGCTGCCGTGTTGGTATGATTTTCATAGTGTTCCTGTTGTTATACAAATATAGGACTTACTTGAGTGCATTGTTGCAGGATATTATCATGAGGTGAAATCTGAAGTGTTCTGTTTTCACGAGGTGAAACCGAGTAGAATGTACAAGTCAAGTCAGAGTTCACTGTGTGATAATGTGAACAAATTGCATTCAGTATTTGTTTTGTATAACTCACACATAGATCCTTGTCATTTGTATTTTTTGTCAAGATAAACACAAAATAGACACAGAAACTCGTCCAGCCCAAATTGCTGAAACTTCTTTTTTAAAAACCTGTAAACATTATAGGAGACACCATGTTGACTCCAACTATGTCCTCCGGAACATTGCATTATGTGAACGATGCTGTGAAGTGTCCTATAATTATCCATATTGAACGGGTGCCTGTCCAATGTTTAAAGTTTGAAGCATCGCAGCAGTAAATACATGGCAAAATATTGGATGACAAATGACACGTGTTCCACCAATCAAATAACAAGGGTCTGTGTGTGTATGTGTGTGGTATATAAAAGAAGAACTAATATTTCTTCATGGTGTAGTTTTGTTTGCTAATACACACAGGAAGTTATTTTCTATGGAAGGTATTTTCTTTTGAAAAAAGAAAAATGAACCGCTGTAAAATTTTGTCAAACTTGATTGTCCACACATGGCGGCCTGCACCTATGTACTGTTTGTAAAGACACTAAGATACAGCCCAGTTTGTATATGTTTGTAAAACTCTTTAATTTTTTATGTTGTGAATTTCATCAACTGAGATACGTTTGCTTTTTAAAGCCCTAACTTAATATCATTGTTTGCCCTTAACTTTGTTATTGACTAGCCAGCAGGACCAGTTAGTTTGTCATTTCATTGGTCAGTAAGGTTTGTCGTTAGTCCATGTTTCATATAAATTAGGGTCGTGCTTCAACACTGAACTAGTCAGCCGGACCACTTGGAGAGAATTTTGACTGGTCCTCGGGTGTTTTAACTGGCACCTGGCTAGTAGACCACTTCTTAGAGATAACACCGATTGTTTTTTACAAAGTCAGTCTAAAACATGTGCTTGAAACCATGAGCTGGAAAGATGTTATGACAATCTGCTGCTTTTGTTTTTGGTCAAGACTAAACTGGTTTTGTCTTTTAAACTTTGGGGGAAGATTGGTTTATCTCTGTTTGTCTGCTGAATGTCTCATAATTTGATTTGTGGTAAGAACAAATCATAAACTTGAATTTCCAATAGAAGTCTCATTTGCATTTCAAAACCTTATAACCAATTGTCTTGTGTCATTTTTACCTTCTTTTTTTTTTTCCTGGGTGAGACATTTTTTATGCTATATTTTGGCAGAACTTACCAATATCATGAAGCACCAATTTTATTTCTTATTTTATTTTTTCAAACGGCTTAGCGTGGCCAACCAGAGAGTGGACTGGTGCAAAATCAGGTCACTGACTAACTATAAGCAATATGCTAGTTTTAAATAGTGTCTGGTATAATGACTTGCTCACAAGTGAACGCCTCAAATTGAATTCCTCAGACTAGACTGGTACAAGAGCTGCCAACTCTCCCTGATTCTTCAGAAAGTTCCCTGAAAATAAACCAATCTTATCATGTTCTGATGAAAAAGTATGAAAATCTCCCTGATTATGGAAACCTTTTCCCTATTATGTTGAAGGTATGTCTAAATATCTCCCTGATTGTTGGACAAAATCTCCCTGATTGCAAGATGGAAACGTTGCCAGCTCTGCCATATACAGTTCTGAATGAATGATAATGGCACAATGGCAATAGCTTTTGACCATCTGCTACACAAAAGCTCACCCGAACCATGTGATGTAGAAACACTGCCTTTAGTCTCGGGAATCAGACTTGAGTGTTCCCTTGAGACCAATCAAGTCAATGTACCAGATATTATTAAAAAATCTAACTCTCAAATTAATGGTTTATCAGAGTAGTCCAAAGAAAATGTATGCCAAAGAAGGCACGTATGTAAAAGGGGCCAAGCATAGACCCTTGCGGGACGTCATATGTCAGTGTTACCCAATTGTACATCTGCTTGTTAAAGAAATAACACAACCCAAAACACTACCATTTTGCTTGTGATAGAAATACAAGCCAAAATGTGCTCTGAGCTACATGTACCACAAGAAGGCCAAGTATAGAACAATAGGGAATATTGTTAGAAACCAAAATTAGTACCAAACACCATCTCCTGAAATTCCATCAACAGTAAACTTCATGACTACTCAGCCAGTTGTTAAGCTTCCATCTTTATTTTTCCAGCTAAAAAAATCAAAGTGAGGCCGTATTCGAAATGGCGGCTGCAGCAACGGCTACGACAGTTGCTAAGGGTGTTGTTCAGGACGTCCTATACTTCAATGCATGATGATGCTGTGATTCAGCCGTAGCTGTAGCCCCTCAATTTGGCCACGGCTTGAGGCTTATGTGTAAAGTGGTCTGGTGCTGTCATATGGCTTTTTTTTTTAGTTGAAGATAAATTCAACTCAAGTCAATGATAATGTTTATGTCATGTTGTAAGAAACGTGAAACTTTCTTAACAACAAATTTTATGATTTTTTTCAGAAAATTGACAAATTTGCCTAAATTTATGTCTTAATTGTATTTAAATTGAATTATATATAAGCCCTGAGATTGACAGCCAACCGGTGTATTATGGCCAAGTAAAAATAAATTACATGTTGATTGTCCTGGTTTTTAAGAAAAAAAGGAGGATGAGAGCCTAATTAAGCAACTTAGGCTATGGCTGCGGCTGTTGGCTGCAGCGTCAATGTTGAAGAATAGGACTTTGCAGCGATCTAGCCATAGCCACTACTTCTGAGTTCTCACCAGGGCCCAATTTCATAGAGCCGCATACATGTACTGGTAAAGCAAGTTTTCATGCCAACTGTAGCAGAAAAATTTGCTTAAGCATAAGCGTATTTCACAGGTTAGCAAGAAAATAAGGCGGCCACCTTGCGCATTTACAATGGATTTGCATTGTTACGTCATTCATTTCCGTGCAGTAAGCACTGGAAGGTTAGCATGCCTTTTCGTATGCTTACGGTTAGCAGTGCTATGAAATAGAAACTCAAACGTAAGCACAGAATCAGCCGTTAAGCAGCCCTATGAAATTAGGCCCAGATCTAACTACTGTACCAACAACGCATTGAGGCATTTTACAGCTTTTTGACTCACTGTGGCTTTGCAGTGTAAACAATGAGCCCTACCAATGGTCATGTTGGCCTGAAACGGTGTCCTGTTATAAATGCCCTCTACCAGCCATTCCTGAAATCAAGTCAGCTACTAGCAAGACCTAGTTTGCGAGACCGGGAATTTTAACTGTATGGGAAAAGTCTTGCTACTGCACTGGTTGTCTTGTGTATATTGTTTTAGACTGGTGCCACCCTGGTTTTTGCATTAACAGCAGATACATTTCATGACCAGTATTTTTCTGCTCAACAGCTTTTGAAATAATTCATTTGCTGGTTAATATTGAGTAGACTTAATGCACAAGACGTCGCTGCAGTCGATCTAAAGAGGTTGCTCTTTGGCTCATTCTGTGTGCAGTGCAGACATGGTTGTATGTTTCCATTGGTTTAAGTTTTTACCTCTAAGAAAAGGGGCATTTTCACGGTTGAACCAGTAACTGTTGGGTTGAACTGGCCATTGGTTAAAGGGTGTGTACAACATTGGTAATTGCCAAAGACCTGTATCCACACTTGATGTGACCCAGCATATACATGAAATAACAAACCTGTGAAAGTTTAAGCTAAATCGGACATAACAGTGAAAAACTCCCTTATGTGTTTTAACTTCTTTTAAAACATCGGAATTTATCCTGCAGGATAAAGACTATTATTTTACTCATTTCCTAAAAACCATGGCATTTCAAGCAAAACTATTTCGAGGGAAGTTTTCCACCATGACCATCTTTATACCATGTGAGTTATGTATAAATCTGTGACCATTTATATTTTCATTCTTACCAATGTTGTACACACCCTTTAATCACTGTCCAATGACCGTTATTGGTTACAGTTATTGGTTACAAGTGCGAAATTGCAGCCATGGTGGCAGGCTGATGACAGTGCATAATGTCTGGTACAGTGACTCGCCTAGTCACTATTAAATGTTAAGTTTGAATTCTTCAGACTAAAAATACTCTTGCTACATGGTTCAGGGAAAACGTTTTATATGTCAACCTCAAGATTAACCCGAATATGTCTTACTGGGTTTGTAAGTATGCAACAATCAAAGGTGCATTGTATTGCCATTTCAGTGTATCATTTTAGTTATTAATTTTGACTACTGCATGAATCAATATATAGAAGAAACCAAAGCAGACCCGGGCGAGTGGGAACCCAAGACAATTATTTTGCTAAGTTTGCAAATCCTAAGGCTGTATCCAAATTGGCAGCTAGAACTACGGCTACAACTGTTTGTTTAAGGGTGTTGCTAAGTATGTACTATACATCAACGCATGATGACACGAAAATCTAGCTGTAGCTATAGTTGTAAACACTAATTTGGATGTGGCCTACGGCTGGTATAACTTGGGGTCAAAGGTGAGAATATAATGCTAATGATTGTAGACTAAAAGTATGAAGATATGACATCTTTAAGCTGAATAGTTATTACATCAAAAGAGGACTTTGCACAGGTGCCAAAAAACAGAAAGAGGAAATCTTTCTCCAAATGGTTTAGGCATATTGCCAAACAGCCACCTTGCATGATGCTCGTCACTCTTGAAACCTTGTTAGCAAAAGGAGTTGTTAAGAATAATATGTCTGTTTTCAGACCCCAAAGTGAAGTGTAAATGGAATTTTTGTTCATCGTGGAGACTAGTAATAGATGTGGGCGAGAAGCACAGTGGGGGGAAAAAATGATGCTTTTAAGTCGGTAAAAAGTAAAGTTTCTACACCACAGTTTGTATAAAATTTATGTCTGTTGCCACTCACACTCACGTGTAGTGAATACTCCATTTTTAATAATAAAAGATAGAAAACTCATTTGGGTGGACATGTGTTTTACCAAAATATATCTTGTAGTTTTGTGTCACTTATTCCTTGTGGTTTTACCTTTTCATATGGAGCTTTTGTTCCAAATACTTATAAAGAGCAAATATCAGACAAGGTTTACATGCATTATGTTTTTCCCACTTTAATAGTCTGATTATTCCCTTCTTTTATTGCCTTTTTGCTATTAAACTGTTTGAAAAGTCTATTGAAGCCTTCACCATGTGTGCATGCAGGTCAGGCTTTGTACTACATATCATGACCAAATATCATGGCAGAATTTTATGAGTAAAACTTAATTGGGTTGACTTTTTGTTACTCTCCAAATATTGTCTCAGAAAGTTCTCAAGGCTGTATATGACCAAACTACATAAGTTACATGGCGGTTGGTTTAAGTTAGGTGTTTAGATTTTTTCGGTGGATATCCTGAATAGACTTTAAACAGAGAATCAAACCAAAAATGTTCTGCTTCTCTCACTCCATTTCAGATCTTTATCAAAAAACTAGGTGATTTAAAAAAAAAATCAATTCAGGCCAAATTTTGAAAAAATGCAAGGGGTAAGTCTTGCCATTTGTTAAACAAACATTTCTCTCTGATTTTCCTCAAAATTAACTCAAAGAAAGTAATTGGTTTGCAGAAGACAGTCGCCAAGCTACAGGTAGGCCTCCTTGAGACAAGGGAGATTGGTGAATAACTCAATCTTTTCTCAACAATTTGGGGCACAGTTATATACAAAAATAGTCAGTATCCGCAGAAGAGATAAGTACAACAAATTTGTGCAGAAAGTTAGTCGGAGGTCAATCAGGTGTTCATCACCATTGATTACCTAACCCAACTACAAAGGCTAAAGTCCTATCCTAAAGGTAATGCAATCTGACAGACTGGTCCTTGAAGTGAAGACGCACAAATGCTTTTGTGAACAGCACCCTCACCAAAAATCTTAGATATTTAAGAAAATAACTTTTAAACAACTGTTTCCTTTGGGTGAACAAAAAAGAAAAGAAAACCATGATAGAAAACATGCCTAAATTAAACGACAAAAAGTTGGAATACACTTCTTTTGGAGGGTACAGTTCTATATTTTATTGAATTCTACCATTTCAATTAAATTCCTTTACTCAAGTTACAAAGAAATGTATTAGAAATTTCACAAATTAATCTGTAACATTTTGTAAGCAGTGATGATACTGTTTTGTTGAGTATAATGAATGTGTCAAGCAAATTATAATTAATAAGCCTTAATTATATGTTCAGCTTGTAAAATAAAAAAAGAAAAACAATAAAGGGAAACACAATCAAGCTTACAACTTGAACAAATAAAAACCGGGGGGGGGGGGGGGGGGCACAAAAA
>JAUELU010000018.1:3813310-3825745 GCA_032357145.1 Evasterias troschelii
TCGTGTTCGTATTGTAAAAGATCTTTATACCCAGGACGTCAGTGCAGTGGCACTGACTGACGTCCTACCAGGGCTAGCAAGATCGATGATGATGCCATCAAAAAAGTATTGTGAATCGAAACATATTCAATTTCAAGGCTCAAGCACAATCCTGCCACCATTTTTGTAATTTCTTTGCTACTGAATTCGGTTATTCTTGTGTTCTTAATCCGTCGAAAATATGAACACTAGGAAGAATTAGGAAGACATAAACACTTACTTTTTTATGATACAAATGTTACGTCCTCTTCGCCGCCATTACTTTGTGTACACCAATTTGACATGGATCAGTTCATTATTTCATGAGGGGGGTATATTTTCCAATGTAATCCAAAAGTTTCACCTAATGCCAATATAAAAGGTCTTCCACAAATATCTTCTAGTTGAAGATACTCTTCAACCTCGAATTGCACCCTAAACTATCTTTTTGGATTACTATAAAAATAGTATGTGAATACGGTAATCTTCTGATTTCTCGATTGCCCCTATGTTTAACGATTTAGTCCATCTAACCAATCCGAGGTGAAAGAGCGTTTCCATGCCAGTAAATCTACTGCCCTCTAGAGTCTACTGCCCAGCAAGGGAATATCATTGATGTTATTTAATTTTCACACAATTTGATGAGATGCTTATAATTTTGACAAGTGGTGCGCAAATTTAAAATGAAATTTAATGTTTATACTTTAGATCCCTAGCACAGATATCACACGCTGCTACTGTGTACATATCAGTGGTAAAACTAAGGGGGTGGAGGGGGGTGGATGTGCCGCCTCCGCTCCCCCTCCTAGGTGCTCGCTCCCCATATTAAATCTGGATTCTTTAAGTTAAAATTACTAGAGTAAAATGTTATATTTTGCAAGCTTTAATGTAGTAATGTCAATGCTTTTAATACTATTTTTTCATTTACACGCAATGTATATATTGTTATGTGACGAGTGTGTTAAATACCCATCCCCCGAAATTCATTTCCGTTTACTTTGATGACTTAGAATACTAGTTACATAATGTTTACTGATGACGTAGCATACTAATTACGTAATGTTTGCTGGTAACGTAGCTTAATGTAGTATAGCGCCCTCATAGCAGAATACTATATCCTTTGTAATTTCCGCGGGAATTGCCATGACTTGCTGTACGAGAACACGATGACACCTTAAAGTCTGTCTTCGTTATATTTTCAGATTAAATCTTCCTTGAAGTAAGCCGTGTCCCAATTGTCTTATTTGACGACCCGTCACAGTTACATCACTCACGCCAGAGTCAACAAAAAATAATAAGAAAAGGAGATAACATGAGTGTTGAAAAGGGGTTTGTTTTAAGGGGAAGATATACGCTTGGTATTATCACTTATAAAATTAATGGCAATAAAAACGTACTAGTTAGAAGCCTACAGCACCTTTTGATGGTACAAAGTATTTTGAGAAACATTTCACTTTGAAGAAATGTGGTTATATGTAAAAAGATATCAGTTTTTATGACCCAAAATTTTAATCTGAGAAACATGTCTGTTGGAAACTTGTCTCAGATTGTGTATTTTTATTGGGGATTACTCTTCCTGCAGGGACATAATCGCTCTAGATTTTCGGCAATATCTCAAAAACATGGCCACCTTTTGAAGTTAATTTTTCACAGGTTAGTTTTATTATGTACATTAAAATAATGGGACGGTTCCAAAAACCAAAGGTATACTTTGCCTTTATGAGAAATGCGAATGTAAACTTGGCCAGAAGTGCCCCCTAGCAGAACAAATGTGCACCACCTTGTGCCACCCTTTGGGAGTCAAAGATGCGGTGCGCGTCTTACTGCGCACATCGCCTGAAAGGCGTTATGAACAGCAACACACTAGAAACCCATCTCCGAATATGATAAAACAACAAAACAAAAATGATACATCACTTTCAGCATCAAATACATTTTAGTGCAATATTTCATTTGATTTATTGTTTTTTAGTGTTTGTATTGTCATAAAAATAAACAGACAAAATGCAGTGTTTTTTTCTTCATTTACATGTACATGTACATATACATTATGATGTTTTGCATATAACAAAGAGTACAGAAAATATTTTTGTGATGTCATATAAACATGCTTTCTACAAACTCCAAACCTGTGCCGAATTTCAAAAAGCAGTAAAGCTTGGCACCAACCACAAAAATGAATGACATGGTGATGGTACCCTGTTTCTGCAAAGCAAAGTTGTTTTGGTGCTAAGCATATGTTTGTGCATACTGGCTTTTATAAAATTTGGTCACCAACTTTTTATTTCATAAAACTGTGAACCAGATGTTCCATCTAAGCGTGAATTTCAACAATATTTTTAATATTTTTTTTTACAGACGGTTACCAGTCAATGAGTGTATATGTTGTATGATAAATCAACTGGCAACCAATAATACACGCTTAGATTATCTATCTGCTCACAGTTTCATAAAATTTCAACTCGATCATTTGATCAGCCCAACATAAAAATGTCTTCTGATTGAATAAAAAATAAATACAAAAGGCAGTTTAAAAAACAATGTAAAAAGTTTTGATTGCAAAAATGTAAAAAAGCCCATCCAAAACTCAATACTGTCTTGAACCCCCCCCCCCTTTTAAAAAAAAAACCAAAACCCCACCATGTTATATCCTTCCACTCAACTTCAGTAAAATAGTTTTTATTTAACATGGCAAAGAAACCACCCAAAAAATAGTTGTTTCCCCTTCCAAAAGTAAGTTTCTTTCTTTCAATCTTTTTTTCTTAAACAAAATAAAAATAATTTCAGTCTGGTCAAAAATGGTTGAAACTCTAGAAAAGAAAATGATATTATAAAAACCTGCTAGAACTATCAAAAAAATATCCCCACCACCCCCAATGATTTCTGATATTGACAACAATCTCTTAAGGTTGGGGTTCACCAATAATGAGAACCAATGAGGCCCAAGTTTCATGTTTCTATGATTGTACTCCATTTTACTACCTGCACCAATATTAAAAAAATGTGAACGTGAATTAATGGTACTACAGTGAAGTTAAATTCTACTCAACAACAAACCTTGCTTAGAGTTTGTCGGGCATTTTCCCCCCTGACATTTACTTCATTTGACAAAATGCAAACACACGTTTTGGTTACGGGGAGCGGTATGAAGGAAAAAAAAAAAAGAAACTGTGCATAAGGTTTTAATAATTAAACTACCAAATTATGAACAAATTGGACGACATACTTCAAGATGTCATCAGGTCGATACAGAATGTTTGGGAAAAAGGTAACTTTACAAAACAAAAAGTGATCAAGAGTTGGACCAAAGAAAAAGCAATTTTATCTTAAGTACATTTAAGTATTTTTTTGAGGAACTTCTTTTCATCAATCCTGAGTCAGTCACAAAAAGTACATTTCAACAACGAGATATTACTGGTTTAAAACCCCCCCTTGGAAACCAAGTAACGAAATTGAAATGATTAGCGGCTGTCACCGCCTTTCATCAAGTAAAAAAGTTAACACAATTTTCTGTTGAACTGTCATTTTTTCCCTTCTTTCTTAACATTATATCATGTCTGTTTTTGTAATGAAATATATTGACTATTTCTCTTTGTTTTGCAGAGAAATATCTGTAAGAGGCACTTGTGAATTTAAAAACCGTGTTGATTTGTTTTAACTCCGTTAAGGATACCAGCCAAAAACCGAATATATTTTTTCTCTCAAACTGGCTTCATTGAATGTTTTTGTTTCAAAAATACTGCCACACGCAACGACTCGGCATTCAATGAATAAACCTAGTGTTTTACAAACAAAATATGGAACAAAAGGTTTTCTATAAGGTGGGTGGTTTTAACTGTCAAAGAAGAACAAAATACTGATTGAATTTCTTCAATATTTCACCAACTTCTTGAAATAAATAAGCTGAGACGTTACCAAGAGTAATTTAAACAAAATTTGTAACACTGGTGGGTACAACATCAACACAATAAAGATAAAAATATTGATTAAAAGAAAATCAACATTTTCAACAACATCTTCTTTCCGTCTACTTACATGTGGTGAATAAAATGAAATGCATAGTAACACATAATGAAGGCAACACAGATTATACTTGATACACATATGCTTGATAAACATGCAGTGATTGCATATCGATAACAGTAAAAAATAAAACAACTTCTCAAAATTTCATGCATTTTGTTTTACAGAGATTATAAATATATTTTTTACATACTACTGTTTTCTTTTTACACACTTCATAAGTTTTTTTTCAGCTGAATATGAAGTTAGTTACTATTTGCAGACTGAACAAATCTCTACCCAAATAAACTCCGATGAACACAACGAAAGATTCTTTGATATCTCTGCCGTAACCCATTGGTGAAAGAACATAAATGCTGCAGTAATCAACCAATCACAAGGTCTCTTAAATGGACGAGGTCCGTCCATATAGCTCATTAGCATCAGGAACTGTTTTAACAATTTTTTCAGCAACAATTGTAGAAAAACACAATTATACCATCACTGGTTTGTGTCCAATATAACAAAAAATTAAATTAATTTCACACGTAGTGATGTTTAATTTGATAGACAGCATCTAGAATCACAACAATACACAGTTTCGTTTATCAGTACATTCAAAACTGTCGTCCAAATCTGAGATTAGGCAAAACGAAAGTATTTTTAAAATAGGGGAAATGCGACTTTAAGAAACTTATTCAGTTGGAAAGATCCCTTTTGAAAGTACAAGCTAAAACAAAACTTTGGCATTTCGGGAACTTTCCGTGTCTTGAGATGTGGCCGATGTCTCGTTACAAATTCTTCAAGAAAACTTTCCTCCTAAAAAAATATTTAAAAAGTTAACTTGAGACTAAAGTTGATACTGTCAGTCTTGACCAGTAACCATCTCACAAAAGAATTGATGCATATGCTATGTTTTATTCACACAACATAACTCAACTTCTGTTTAAAACGTGGTGATAATTTCTAACAACACATTTGGTTTTAAGTTGTTGTTTTTTCAAAAATTAACATTATTATTTTTTTTTTTTGGAGGGGGAAACTGTACCAAGATATATTTAATAAATATAGTACATATCAAACAACATGGAAGGATTTCCCGAGATATATAGAAAAATACTCGCTATTTAGAGTAGTTGTTACATAACAGCTGAGGCTGGCTTACTCTTTGCTCAATCAACAGTTCAACATTTCATCTTAGGTCAAGACTTTGAAGAACAAAAATGAGAATTTATTTCATGAGAATGAGTTTCATGAGGAAGAGTTTCTGAAACATGAGAAGTTTTTGAGTTATGAATATAAAGTGACACCATAATGCTTGTCATTTGTAGTGAGAGAAGAAGAATAAGAATAAAAAACTAAACATGAAGTTTTGATTGATCTGGAATCCTGACCCTTATGCAGTTTCTTACGGTAAATTGAAACCAGAGCACCAGTCCACAGTTGAAAAATGAATGAACAGAACACATTCATAAGGCATCAGATAGAAACAAAAAAACATAAGAATAATGACCAACAACAACAAACATACAAAAAGGACAAAAAACAAATAAAATATACAATATAATCATATTTAAAACATGACAATGTTATATAATGGTTCTGATTTTGTACAGGTGCTTATGTGTACAATATATTACAATAAACAATTTACAATGCAACAATAACACATTCAGCCCTTTAAATTACAAATGCATATTGAACTGTACATTTTTAAATACAAACCAACGTAAAATGTTGGTAATTGTGTCAGGCACGATGAATAGTGTCACTTAATACCCAACCCTTTAAAAATATAAATCTCAACTCATGGTACTTTATTGCCACATGTCGCAAAATGTTAATGCTTAAATAAAGCCAGTGAAAAGTGGATTAATGCATACAAACTGACCGATTTTGCAACAGTTTCAGGGCAAATGGCCGGCAACTTTCCACAGAAATATTAAACAGTGTATAACTGTACCCGTAATGTATACAAAGATATCAGACAGCTAGTCTTGCAGCCTGTGTTCAACTTTCAGATCCCAGTGGTGTGGTTCTCCAGACCATATGGGGACCATGCTATTTTTCAACAGACAAGCCTCACTTAAGGTCTTATAAAACCAATAGACCAGGCATAAATCTTTGTTTTGAAAACTTAGTCATACAGCCATTTAAATTCAAACCCCCCCCCCCCACTTTCTTTACGAACTTAATGCAGCTCCGAATATTAATAAATAAATTACCATGAATCCAGACTTTCCCTGCCCCTGTTTTACAAAAAAAAAAAACCTCTGGTCAAAACCCTCCTTCATCATCTGAGTATTAACAGATGCAAGAGACAGGAGAGAAGGAGCACCAGACTCAATGTCCATTTTGATGTCTCGTGCCACGACCTTGTCCCTGAGTGAACCTCCTGGTCCGTTTGCACCACGGTGCTCTGAGTTGAAATTCTCCCCATTAGGTCGGTGACGACGTTCGACGTTGGCACCGCGTCTTGCCAAGGGCTGGGCTGGATCCTTGGCGTTTTTAGGTCTTCGTAGGCCATTGCACCGCCACTCCTGTTTGTCAGTGCTTGGATCTGAACCCGGTACCGCATACCTGTCTTCAGGTTCTCAATATCGAAGATTTTCTTGCTCTGCAGGTAATTTCAAAGTGAAATTATTGAACAAATGTAGGCCAGGTACAACTCAATATAGTATCTCTTTGAGAGGTGTGATCAAGCTAACCCCAAATTAATACCTCCTAGGCCCTTTTCCAGACCCTGGCTTTGGCTTTGGCTTCTACTACTGTCTGCCTGAAGTTCTATACCAAAAGCACTTGCTTTCAAAACAACCGGCAGAGCGTAAGCCGGAGCAAAAGCCCAAGCTGTGGTTTTCGAACAGGGCCCTGGGGTGGATTTCACAAAAGATAGTCCTAACTTAGGACTAGTCCTAGGAGTTAGGACTAGTCATATACATAGGATCGATCCTAGCTAAGATAGATCCTAAGATCGATTTCACAAAACTCGTCCTAACTGGAGATAAGACCAGTCCTAACTCTTTGTTAATCCACCCCTGAATCTTTACAACTCTTTCAGGTATCTTTCACAGAAAAAAAAACCTCATTTATGACATGTCTTCTAAAATTGTTTTATTTAGCACTGATGATCCTCCCATTGCCCGACCATTTTTTACATCCACTTTGGTTTGGACGATAGATATGAAACTATGCCAGCCTACAGTTATGATATCATGTAGTGAATTAATGCATCTACAAAGGAAACAGTCAACCTTCTTCAATACTGTCTGTGGTCCTAGTCCAGATACTAGATCAGTACTAGCTCATTTCTCATCTTTTATTTTTCACATAAATTGTTTATATTTTTACTTTACTTGTTTACAACCAAATTTGGGGCAACAGGTCTCTGGACCACAGTAATTACTTTGCTTTTGTTTCTCCAAGCCCATCTGGAAGTTTTTTTGTATTGTTTTTTATCGTTGTGTGTTGGCTGAATAAATAATGATAATAATAGTAACTATAATAATCATTCAATATCATCCACTATGATTTTGAATGTTAAGTAAACAATGCTAGCCAGCAATATATCATGTGCTGAATGCATGCATCTACACATGTTAACACTCGTACACATTTCTGTGCACAGTTACGCAAACATACACAACCAACTGGCTGGTAAATGTTATGCAAACTTCGAAAAGAAGAGTTGGTAAATCAAAATTAAAAAACAGGTTTCTATACATTAAGAATTTTGATAAACTATTAATCTTACCGCTGGTAGTATGATACTATCTGCCTTGGACATCGAAAGTAAAGGAAACCCCTCCCCGAATAGAGTGTCCGAGATCTGTCGATGCTCCGCCCACATGACCCTGTAACCTATGATGTCATACAGGGAAACTGCAGGCGGTGCCCACTGGAAGCGTGCCGAAATGTTGGTGTTTGACAGCAGGAACTCATAGGACACGTTCTGTGGCTCACTCGGGATGTCCGGAACTGAAAGAGGGGAAAGCATGGTATACATTGTTATTGGTTCCCCATCTGCTGTACATGATCAAGCTCACTTTAAAATCAAAGCTGGTCATAGGCACCAGACTATTTCTGACTCAAACCTCTTCACTCCAGCCATTTTCAAAAACCATGGTTGAGACTTCAGGCCTTGGCTCTGGCTAGGCCTTGACTCTGGCTTAAACATTGGCTACGGCTACATTGGCTCTGGCTTAGGTCTTGGTTTCCGCTAAGGTCTTTGCACTGGCTTAAGCCTTGGCTTTCCAGCAAGACATTGGCTCTGGCAAGGCCTTGTCTCTGGCTTGGGCATTATTTGCCTAATTGAAGTCACACGACGAACGTATATGCTTTCAAAGATTCATGATGATGGTGACCTTGCTGGATGAAGCCTTAGCCAAAACCGTGGTTGGATCTCAATAACATTGGATTAAAAGCCTTTTTTTAAAAAGCAGATTCACAATCAAAAGATAACAATTTATCCGTACCTGGTGTTGGGCAAACTGGTTTCTCCCGACCTTTGACCTTCAGCTCGTTACAAGATGGCGTCCAGAAACGAATGTTAGATGCTAAGCTGGTCATTTGGGTATCCGATACAGCGACTAATTGAACCCGATACTGGCAATCAAACAGTAAGTTGTAGATGTCGAAATGACGACTCTGTTGAAAAAATGAGAGCAAAGGAAATCTTTTCAAATTTGGGAGTGCAAATGTTTTTTGAAGTGAGGATGTATTCTTGGGCATACTCAAAAGGAACTTCATTCTAACTTTTTGGAATGGGTTAAAGCAATTCAAGCTCGTAAGTGAACAATTCTTAAACGGCCAATCAGCAGCTATCAATCAAGCTTTCAAAATGATTAATAAATTTTTCAAAAAGGATGTTTGTTATAAACGCATATTAGATACGCTTCGATCCTCATGCACTTAGAATGTAGTTTATGGATAAAAAGCATTTTATTGTCTTATTGACATAAAGTTTATAATGTACATGCAACTATACTTTTATTACAACATGCACATATTTAAATTGACGAAGGATTTTGAAATGTTGCAAAAGCGGCAAATCTACATATGTTTGACTGTTATTTACTTTCCATTAAATCCCAAGTTTGTCATAAAAACATAATCACACAAACTTTAGGAACTGTCACTAGAATTTAACTATTAAAAGTGCTTTCAAACTGACACAAAGTGTAAGAACTAACCACAGCAATACTTTTCCTCCAACAAATTCACAGTGATTATAAAGCAATACAACAATGTACCAGTGGCCTCTATGTAATTCCAAGTCTGGAGTAATTTACAGTTTTAAAATGATAGTGTTACACATATTTATTAATACAGGGCATTCTGCTGGGGTTAAGGATACAACATATGTAAACAAACAAAATTGAGATTAATAGACTACATGATGGTGAAATATAGAGACAGAATGGATGAAAAGGTCAGCTTGGTAAATCATGCACACATTAACTGGCAGGTACGTGATAAAACTTGCAGTTCACGTCAGTACTTCACATCGTGCAGTTGGTGAGAGAGGCTACATTTTATCAGGGCAAGAAACTTACATGTGTTGTGGCTCCCTTTTCCGGGTACTGAGGAAAAATGGCATTGGCCTGAGCGAGCCAGCGGCAGGAAAAAATATTTGTGAGATGAGTAAAGGACATGACCGGAGAAATAAAAGTTGGGGAAAAATTGATGATAGGAAGCAAGTAAACCCATGTCCCAGAAAACAGGATCAAGACTGCAGTAAAAATGTCACAAAATAATTTTGTTAATTGAACATCTATCACCTGATTTCTTTAGCCTAGTGATTGTGAAGCGGGAAAACGTCTCATCAAATTTAGTGGTCACATTTGGTGTATCTTTGTACAGGTACTTATTTCCATTGTGGCACGTGTTGCCGAAAGACCCCCCCCCACCCCCTTTGGCCCGTGATAAAACTGAGTGATTGGTTCCAGCACCAGCAGTGCTGACTTGTAATTCCTGAATCCATCAAACTCGGCTATAACCATGAGATAATATTTTGGTGGAATTAGTGTGTTTACAATCAAGCATTGTGAAATACTTACTAGTGCTGTAGCTGACTTGGTACTGTTTTCAAAGTCCTGAGCACATCCCATTGGTTGCCAGTGCACCATGAAACGGTTTACAGTTTCCTCAAATCCTGTAAATTGAAAGCAAAAAAGAAAATTTAAGATGTTTGACTTCAAAACCTTTAAATAATACAGTTTTGTTGTCCTTTTGTTATTCTTGCTCGTGTTCCTGGTTGATTTTTTAGGGGGTTAAAATCAATTCCAGAGGTAAATCCTTTTACCACATGGGTCTGACTGGGAAAAAAATTCAAACTTCTAAAAAGTTTTTTCTGAAAGAGTGAGTTTCAAATGAGCCTTTTTTTCATGGACCAGAATAAACCCCCTAAAATGCAGCTTGAGATGAGACTAACCTTTGGGTTTCTTCCAAGAGATGCGACACTTGAGGACTCCCGACTCCCAGTAGGGGGCTTCAGGCGTCACCTCTCTGGGTTCACCGGGTACCTCCCCTGCCACTCCTGGGGGTGGATAGGGGTCGACTGGTTTAAGGACGTGGGGAGAGTCTGCAAGTCCTTGAAAGAAGATGGAAATCATTGTTATTGTTTGTTAGTTAATATAGGCATGTGGATCATGTGACTTACAGCACTACATTGGTTGTCTGGACAATGGTTTGGCGAGCAAAACAATGGTTTACCTATAACATCGAAGTCTATTGTCCTGTTGAGGTTCATTGTACGGATGAAGATTTCCGTTCTTTCACTTCGCATTCTTGCACTACCCCACAGGGATATTGCTTGAACCTGGATCTTGTATCGCAAATCAGCGTGAAGATCCGGTATGACAACGCTGTGCTGGATCTGCGGTGAGAAGAAATGTACATTGTCTCTTTATTCATCTTGAAAGAAGCTCATCAGAGATTTAAAAATGGTGGACACATCATCCTTTGTAACTTGAATGTTCATCTAAACTTATCATCTTTCCTCCTTTCCAAACAGAGTCAGTTAAACCTAGTGATCCCAAACTAACCCATTCCAAGTTACCCATCCACAGCCTTCTCGCCTTCCACCCATCCTTCCCTTTTCCCATTTTAATGACATCTCGATGTACAAAAACACAAACCCACTACCCTTATCCTTCCATTTACCAAGGGGAGAATCTCCCCTCTTCCTTCCTTCAATCATCCTTTGTCGAAGTACCCCAACCCTGGCAGCTTTTCACCTCCTATACCCACCCATGTTCACCCTGTACTCACCAGTCTTCACACTTTACCCACTCATATTCATCCTATACCAACCCTATACCCACCCATATTCTGACTGTGTCCACCATCTTCACCCTGTGCCTACCATCTTCACCCTAAACCCACCCATCTTCACCCTGTGCCTACCATCTTCACCCTAAACCCACCCATCTTCACCCTAAACCCACCCATATCCACCTTATACCAACCCCATACCCATCCATCTTCACTCCTATAACCACCCATCATCACCTTCAACCCATCGATCTTCACCCCACTCCAACCTAACTCAGTCTGTACTCACCCCAGGAACATTAATGTCATACTCCGTGACCTCGAAGAGATAATGCATAGGCTTGGAGTGCCATTCGACAAAGAACACCCTGTACCTATTGATTTCCAAGTCGCTACTCTTGGGAGGGTCCCATAGAATCTTGACGTTAATCTTGTGGTCGCTTGTAGCAGTAGACTGGCCCTCTCTGAGATTGATGGGTGCACTGGGCGACTGAGGATCTCTCGATAACCTGAAGGGTAACGATGGTTGACAGAACCCCATGGAGCCGTTTTCATTGACGGCAGCAATTTGGAAAGTATAATACTTCCCGAGACTCAAGTCCACCTCATAATTCCTTTCATCAGTCTGTGAATGGGGAGAAGGAAAAAAAGACACCAATGAGTTTTTAAAACCAAATCAGAAAAATTAAGAAGAAAATAATAATTTACCTGGTAACAAGTAATGCTCTGAAAAGGGCGAGAGTTCGTGTGGGTAGGTATACACTTTCAAACTGGCTACTGGGGACCTAAAACAGAAGAGGATAATAGGGTCCCTAGTGGGAGCTGCTCCCAAAATTACAAACAAAAGAGAGACAATAAGGGGTCTCCAATTAGAGGTGAGTGTGTGTGAGCGTGTCTATCCATTCAAACCGAGGACTTTAACAAAAGGGATCCAGGTGTTTGACAGAACGAGGACGTCCTCGCTTCGTTTTCGTGTACAAACCCATATGGGGACGTCGCTAAAAAAAACAATTGTCCAAATAATGGGAGAACAAAGAAAAGTCCTCGGTAAGCAGGATTCACAAACGTGTGTGTATGAGTAGGTAACCACATTCAAACCGTGGACCTATAACAAAAGAGGACAATAGGTCCACGGTTGCTATC
>JAUELU010000018.1:4202492-4217497 GCA_032357145.1 Evasterias troschelii
AGTTACGATACTGAACTGAACGCACAAGTATTACTTGTGCGTTCGGGGTGGCCGGTGGGGCAACATTCTTGAACCATGGTATGGTTTTCAAGAAGTGTTGCATATATTTGCTGTGTTTATATTCAGTTGTGTACTTGTTTTGTGTGGTAAAAATGATTAAACAGTTGAAGTTTAGTTACCCGCCGGTACTGATTTACCTTTTTATTACTTTTCTTTTCTTGTCTGCTGCATCGCATGATGTTGACAATAATTTCAATAAATGAATTGAACGTGACAATTAAAAACTGAACAGTGAAACTAAAACTGAAACGGAAAAAGTTAATTCTCTTTTTTATAAACAAGCAACATTTTAATGTCAGTGTGACACTGCCAGCAAGAACAAGAACTATTTCGATAGGTGGATTTTTTACAATTTTTGTTTGTAAAGATACTGAAAGACAAAGCTCGTGTAATTTTATTGTTAAAATGTTTTAAAATGTTATTCATCAAAATATGCGGTTGCTATAAAATGTATTAATACTTATTTCAAATGCTTTTTTCAGATAGTTTGCGCAGCAACAGTTTAGATGAAGAAAGACGCTCTTTTGTCCCAGGTATATAATATATTAGCACACACATTTGAGAAAAAAATGATTTGAAAGAAGAAAACCGAATTTAACTTGTTTTCATTTGAGAGGCAAATCCCTGGATGGTTTTGATCTTAGTTTTGGCAAAACAAAAGAGAAGAGAATATCAAACCATACATTTGAAATAAAACAATAAATGTTGAAAGTGATGTTTTAATTGTGTTTCACAGTTATTGTATCATTTTATCTCTGAGTGTCTCAAACACTTTATGTTTTAAATGACTGAGTGATATGCTAAGTTTGAATTATGAGACTCATATGTATTATTTGTTCATAGCACCCTGTAAGGGTTTACAAAGTGATGTGGATAAGTTGCCAGAAACACTGCCCGAGGCAAACCCCTTCTTTTTTAATATAATGTGTACTGGATTCTTTTACACAAAACATGAAACCTACGACTGTATGTCCCATTCATAGGACGAAGCATTTGAGGTTAAGTGTCTTGCTCAGGGACAAAAGTGCCATGACAAGGATACAAACCCACACTCTGACAGCACCAGTTTTTGAGTCCGGTGTGCTAGACCATTCGGCCGAAACACTCAATGTAGTCAGGGAGCCAGACAAAGACAATATGCTAACACATGATGCATTTTTTCCACTAGGAGTCGACCAGCCTATTCGGAACAAGAGACAGACCATGCAGAAAATGAACCCACCAAGTAGACCAAGGGAAGTTTCAACTACAGCTGCACAGGAAGGAAGGTCAAGAGGTCAAAGTTCACAGGTGAGGCAGCACAATGGGAAAGCTGGAAATCGTCAACAACAGACTTTGACGACGACGGTAACTTTAAATTGAAATAATTTTTAAAATTATCTTTTAAACGAATGACATCTTCCCTTTGCGTTGTGATTTGTTACATTCGAATTGGGTTTATCAAACGTTATTTGAAGCATATTTTGTTTCAAGTTAGGTTATGTTGACAGGTTCTAATCTAGCCAAAGGTGATCATTTTGTCAAGTATGTGAGTTAAATGTAGGAAATGGTCCCCTGGTAGGAAATTTGTATTCTTGTAAATATAAGCTCGTATTTCATAAACTGATAACAAACGTATGTTGTATTTCCCATATCAGGCTGAAAAGTCAAAGCTGAAAGAAAAGCCGTCTTTGAAGGATCTCCGTCCTGAAGATAAGAAGAGGATTGCCAACCTCATCAGAGAGCTGGCAAAGTAAGTCAAAGAATGAATGAATCAAAACGTCTTTACACTGAGCGCTTTGGTAAGCCCCTAGGGGTGTGACAAAGCACTATACAAGAACCTAATATCATTATTATTTATTAATTTTTGTTTGTTTCTTAATTGGGTTTTTTCAGGGTAGGGGAAGAAAAGGAGGTTATCGTCCAGCAGCTGAATGTCGAACGACAAACGTACGAAGAGAAAGTCCAAAGACTTCAGAGCCAGATGATGACCATCATCAAAGAAAGAGAGCATATCCTTTGAAGACTCATTCCCAGAATATTTTACCTCCAGCCTCAGTTTGAACACAATATCATTTGTGTTGAAAAATCAAAATGTCTGGAAGTTGTTCTATACTTGCAAAGCCTTGATATTTATCTTAAAATGGAAGGCAGTTTACCTTCTGACAAGGTTAAAACCAGGGCATAAGATCACCGCCTCTGACCCTCTGTTGCCTTTGTTTTTGTTCGATAGATCCCTTGCATTTGATGTCAACACAAGCTCAAACAGCGCCCTCACACTCAGGTCAAAGGAATGCCAATTATTGGCTGAGAGTTGTGCCTAGCATGATACGTACCTGCCAACTGCTCAGATTTAATTGGAATTGTCCAGATTTTTGAGATAACAAGATGCAAAAAATGTGAACATTCCCGTTTCTGACAAGAGACATCAATGAGCAAGATAAAAAGTTATAGCAAAAGAGGGTGCCATTTGCTTGGGACAGTAGATATTTTCTTACGAGAAACAGCGATTTTTGAGCATTGTCTATAATACATACATCATTTGTGTGTGTACACGTAATAAGCTTTACTCATATGACTTCTTGCGTCGCTATCTGTGGACTTGTAAAACTGTTGTTCCTATTTTTGAGGTTTCAATGTTGGCAGGTATGATGATACACATTTCCATTGTTTGACCTCGGCATTGTCAGCCAATGCAGGGGGTCTATACCTGTTTCTGCACAGATGATTTTCCTTTTTCTTAACTTGTAACCTGCACTGACTCAAAAGCAGTATTTACAGTGTCAGAAGCTGCTTGCAGAGTACCAGTCACAGCTGGCGTCCGAACAGGAGAAGATTGCTGCTTCTTTTAACCTTTCAACTTTGACCTCACCTCATAAGGTACAATATATGTTTGAGCAATTTTTAAATGAAGTAATTGGAACCTTGTGTTTCTATGCCTAGATTTTGTGTTTCTTAAAAGAAATCTAATTTAAGATTCTATTTTAATTTCTCTTTTTTTTTCTTAACAGCACAACAGCTCAATGTCGGCACTTCACTCCATGCAGGAACATGCACCAAACAGTATACCCACCTCTGCGAAGCGATTAAGGAATGCCCACCTAAGAACACCTAATGAGAAAACAACCCACCAAACACAACAGCCAACCCATCATAATGCCACCTCAAGCCATCCAAATGGGTACCAGAATACACCCCACCAAAGTAGTGCCCAACTGCCCCCATCTAGTTTTGATGTTGACTTCAACCCACTTCTAGCTAGCACCCATCAACCACAATCCAGCACCCATTGGGAACCAGCCATGCATGTTTCTTATGGAAGCAAGGAACACCCAAGAGGGTATGTCCTCAGACCCAGTCTCAACTCCCAACAAGGGGTACAGTTAAACTTAAACCAGAGGGGTACCCACATGTACCCCAGTGACTCACAAGAATCAAGGGCACAGTCGGGGGATTTCAGACCCCTCCCGCCAGAAGTTGATGATGATAGTAGGAAAAGCAATTCCACAGACTTCATAAATGGCTCTTGGAACCATCAAATGGGTAACTCACACCCAGTTGAGCACCCAACGGGTAACAGATTCCACGGGGGCGCCCAAAGGGGTGCAACTGTTTATCCCCAAGGAGGTCAGTATCAGGGCGATGGGGTGCAGGTGCCTAAGACTCTGTCATCAGCACAGCAACTCCGACATGCCAAGTTGGAACAGCAGAAACAAGAGCTACGGGAAGAGCAAGCTTGGCTTCGAAAAAAACTGAAAGACCAAGAAGAGATGCTGTTGTTGAAACAGAGCCAACTTGATCAGCACAAACTCAACCTGCTGGAACAAGAATGGCAAAGAGATCAAAGCCATAGGGTTTCACATTGGCAAAGGAATGGCACCAACCTGGAATGGGAAGAGCCACGGTTATACAATGGGAAACTGGCACAACCTCCGTCTGAGAGTGAAAACGACAGCGACGACGTCGTTTCCACAAATTTTCCACCGGAGAATTTCATTAATCAGTCACCACAACAAACTGTTTTAACAAATTCGCTGCATGAGTTAAACTTAAACAGACAGGACTTTGAAAGCTGGGGAGGAGGGATTTCAGGGGGAAGAAATGCTGTGGCAACAGGAAGAGATTCAGGAGGATGGGAGAAGCAAAGAGGAGAGCATATTGATGGATACGCATCACTTTATCCAAACATTCACGGGAAACGCAGGACACATGGTAAGTCTCTCCATAGTTGGAATGCTGCCTTGATGAATTTGCTAGGCAAGAAAGATTGACGTAAAGGGAAGGTGTACGTTTGGTAATCACTCTTAAATTAAGTGGAAATGAAAACTTACTTGGTTGGAAGTACAGCAGATTTCGATAGTACAAAAGCATTTTGAGAATCATTTCATTTCCTCTTTTGTTTTATTTGAAAAAGTTGCATGGCTGAATCAAACAAAAAATTACTTTCCCTCACAGGTTCAACATCATCCTCTCGATCCACATCAAGCTCCACCAACCCACCGTTAGTTGACCGTTCCACCTCACCGCTCCACCACCGAAACCCCAGGCTGACCGCAGCATCAGGCCAAGTCAACACCGGGACCTCTCAGGGGACTAGGGGTAACTTGAGTCTCTCCCCAGGGAGGGTCACTGTAACACCAGCACCCTCAAGGAGGAGAGATGCCAGGTCTGGCTCTGGAAGGGTAAACAGTGAGAGACATGTGGAATCTCTTGCACGAAGTCCAAGGCAGCCCAGACACGATTCATCAATGAGGAAAAGGTAAGACAAATCCAAGGGTCTAGAATGAAATACTTCTTGAAATGTCTCATCTACAAACAAACTCTCCTACCATCTAATAACATTTGCCAGTACAGAATTCATGAAGTTTATTTTGTGTAATTGTTGTTTGGGATAGCAATATTGATAATGGTTGGTTATCCGAGATAAAGATTGTGGAAGCTTTGTGGGATACTCATGGAAGTAGAACCCAGGGTATGCTGTGTGTGTAGTGTGTGCATCTTCTTTGAGGCAATTCATGCATGCTGCCATAGAGGGCTTGCACAGCAGACACAGACGACACTTTGAGCTATAAAGCTGTCTCTGTTTGGGTTTTTTTATGCTGATATTTCAGTGCCTTAAATGCAGCTTATACATTTTTAGTAATTGTCAAAGAACAAAATCCTCACTTGGTGTATTCCAACATATGCATAAAATAACAAACCTGTAAAATGTTTGGCTCAATTGGTCAACGAAGTTGCAAGAAATTAATGAAAGAAAGAACACCCTTGTTGCATAGAACTGTGTGCTTTCAGATGCCTGAGCAAGACTTATGCCAGAAATCTTACTCGGATTCAATTTTGGGGGTGAAAAATGACCTCTTTCTCTAAAACTCCATTGCTTCAAAGTTGGTCGTTTCTAACAATGTTTTATAATATCAACAGCTCTCCAGTGCTCTTTACCAAGTAAGTTTTATGCTTATTAATTTTTGGAGTTATTACCAAAGGTGTCTCTCCCTTAAAGCCCGGTTCATACTTCACTCACATTGCAAAAGCAAAGCGAATTTCCGTGTCCCAAATGGAATACGCATGTATAAGATTGTGCGTCACTTAAAGGGTGTGTACAACATTGGTAAGAATGAAAATATAAATGTTCACAGATTTGCACATAACTTACATGGTTTAAATATGATCATGGTGGAAAACTAACCTTAAAATAGTTTTGCTTGAAATGCCATAGTTTTTAGGAAATGAGTAAAATAATAGTCTTTATAATATCAACAGCTCTCCAGTACTCTTCACCAAGATAAATTCTGATGTTTGAAAAGAATTTAAAACACATAAGGTTTTTTTTCCCTGTTTTCTCATGACTTTGAAGACCGATTTAGCTTAAACTTTCACAGGTTTGTTATTTCATGTATATGTTGGGTCAAATCAAGCTTGGATACAGGTCTATGGCAATTACCAATGTTGTACACACCCTTTAATTTGCTTCGCGTTCACTTTTTGCGCATAGTAGGAACAGGGCTTAATACACACAACCACAAACAAAAAACTGTGTTGTATTCTGGTATTTAATATTTTCCCCTGGATTTTACACAGCAATGTAACCCACCTCTCCGACTTAATCGATGACTTGGAATCCCCACCCCCACCGACCACTACCCGCGCCAGACCAGTGAACATAACCCACAACACAAGCGTGGCCCGACACGGACACCAATCCACCCCAGATCTGTTCCGAGATGAGGTACTTTTTACGGACACTGAAACAGAAGTGCAAGAATCTAAGATTCTGGAGGACGTTTTCTTCCTGTGAGTCAAAAAACTCCACCAAAGAAATATTTCAGAGGCCTCGGACAACATCACCTTATTACCTAAAAAAGATTTTTCCAGTTATTTCTAAACAAAAAAAACATTAATGAATTTTTTTACCTGAACTTTTTACCTGTAAATACCTGAAATATTAAACTGTTTTTCATACTTGATTTCACAGTTCAATTTTTGTACTTTGTGCTAATTTAGTACAAGTTCTTTATCAATAACATTATTTGTTATCTGCTTCATTTATTAATGGTCATGTGAAATTAATAACAAACAAACTGTTTAAGTCTCATGTATATTCAAACTTCCAGGACTGAGCTGGTCCCAACCGTATCTGTTTCCTCAAAAACTTTAGTTTCAAGTAGTTTATGTTTATGAAGATTTAATCATATTGTTGGGAAAGTAAAGTTCAGCCATGAAATATATGGAAGTAAAACATTTAATAAATCAACAAATAGACCTGAATATAAGACTTTCTGTTTCTGTTTATAATTTGTAAAATTGAAATTCTATTTTTTGACAAATTGATATGGGTAATTTTATTTTTAAGAATTGTGTACGATGAGCATTTGGAAAAAAAAAAAAATTGATTTCATTGAAAAAAATAGTCTTCATTTGAGTATTTTAGTTTTCGATACGTGCAAGACTTGCACAATCTAAAGCAGATGATTTTTTCTGTCAAACGTACTGACAATAGAAAGCACTAAACACACTGAAGTCACTTGCTACATATAATTTATTTCATGGAATTGTCACGTTACAAAAGCAATCTTAATTATTATAAAGCCTTTTTTTTTCCACTGAATTGTGTTTCATTTTATTGATATTATACAAACGAAGTGACCTGTGACCTGACATGTTTTACAGAAGAGCCACAGAGCCTGGACTTCCCGCAGGCAAAATTAGAACAGATCTCAATTTGGTTTGGAAGAAAACAAGATCTTGCATTTTATTGAAATTGTGCTGTACTTTCTTTTCAAATCACTTTTCTGAAGAAAAAAGGGGACACATTTAAAACTTGTTCAGCTGTTAATTTTGAAAACAATTAATTCCTGGTGGCAATTACGATACAAAATGTAAATCACTTCTCATTATGACCAAAGTAGTATATTGCCTGCCAGGAAATGCTCTGGAATGTCCACAGTCACTCTTTTTGTAAACAAGGTGTCGGAGTATTAACCATAATACATATTGTAACGCACTCATGCCAAGGCGTATTCTCAATACAGCATTCTCCTTTAACAGTGGTCCGCTGGCCAAATGATAGTTTCAAACACCCGAGGACCAGTCACAATTCACTCCAAGTGACCCAGCTGTGATGTTCAGTGTTGAAAAGCATCCCTTCATGAAATATGGACTTACATGTAGTGAACAAACTTGGCGGACCGTTGAAAGGACATGCTGACTTACATGTAGTCTAGATGGGTAGTCACTGAAAAAGTTGAGGACAAACCCTGCAATCCAAAATGTGTCGTTCGCAGAAATGAGGAAAGCTTACTTGCGAAAACATCCACCCACAGCCTCTGATTTTAGGGGGAAATACATCATACATGTAATGTTGATTTTACAAAAAAATTCCTTCAGCAGGGATGAGATTTGTCAGACTTTTGTCTGAATTGAGACTTTTTATGTCAGCCTGGTGAATAAAAAAAGACTTTTATTTTTCCACATAAAAAAAGACCGTCATTTGATCTACTTCACTAGTGCTTAGGACACTGTTCCTAAAAGCCCTTTGAATTCCAAACCCGCTCTAGGGGTTACCAAAAGGTAGAAACGCCATCATTTCAACATACATGTAAGGCCCTACGTCCTAAAATTTGGATCCAACATGTAGTTTCAGACATTTTTGCCAGCAATGACTCTCATCTCTGCTTCAGTCAAACAACACTTGCACTGTTTTTTTTTTACCTGCTTAGGTGCAACTGTTAAAACATTGAACTTTAGAATCCCTGCAATTGCTCATTCATATTTCAGTTGGCGGAGGATTTAGCACAATTTTTGTTCATGATTAGGATTTTAACAACGAATGAAAACAAAAGTAGAACATGCACACAATGTACACATTACATATTTACAACTTTAATGAAATTAAATTGTAAGTTAAATCTTGAAGTTTTCACCAGCGCGGCGACAGCTCTTTCATCAACAGCCTGCAAAATTGTAGTTTTATTGAGCACCCGGAAACACTGCGATGATCACCACCTAAAAAATAAGGCCCACCAGTGCCAAAGTTCATAGAGCGGCTTACCAGGCACAATAAGTACGCTGACCAATTAAAGATCTGTGACTTGTATCCTGCTCAATTGTTTGCTTAGCAGAACATTACTAAGCCATGTTTTTCTGCCTAAGCAGCTCTATGACATTGGGCCCCTGGTGATTTTTAGGACTTTCACAAGCAGCGTGTTTCCTTAACAGTAGTCCGCTTGCTAACTGCCAGTAAAAACAACTGAGGACCAGTCCAAATTTACTCCGGCTGGATAGTTCAGTATTGAAAACCATCAATCGACTAGTGGAAAAACTGGGGGACCAGTGAAATGCCAAGCTGACTGGTCCCGCTGGATAGTCACTGAAAAAGATAAGGACAAGCCATGAAGCTCATCACACAACTCTCTCATGACATCACCATTGTTTGTGATCACTTAATCCCACACTTTATAATACAAAAAGCACACCACACCAATGCATAGTTTTGTAGCCACAAAAGTGCATCCAATTCAGAGAGTCCAAATCGTTGTACAAATAAACATGAGAACACGAACACATCGCGTAACCAACAGTACATCAAATGATTCCATTTGGTCTGACCACATTCCAGCAAATCACCTGCATTGATTCAATCAATCAGATCGTTGCTGGGAGAGTTCCTCCATCGACACAGGCCAAAGTAGATTGACCAGATAAGGACATCACACAATTATTATCCACCAATGTCCAATTTATCCGTCTAGTCAAGTTGGAGATACTCTGACAAGACATTGATCTGAGAATGTCGACGAGTAGATGGTGATAAACAGCAAGAAGTTACAGAGTGTCTCCAATCAAATTACACGGAGGCCCCGGGAAACTATGGCCTCTGTTGCCCCTGGTCTTGGCCTTGGCGCTCCCGTCTAAGGTTTCCAATAGGATTCAAGAATTTCCAATGCAAGTGCCCTTTTGCAAAATGAAAATGGCCTTGTACTTTCAAAGATGAAACCCCAGGCCTGCAGTTGATGGATGGTGTCCTTATAGAGGTATCACCAAGTTTGCCATCAAGTCACGAATCGCTGCAAAAATGGTGCAATCAACTGAAAAAAATGAAACAAAATTGAGCAGAATTAGATAAAAGGATTTTCAAAGCATCGATAACTTGCTCAGTAAGACAAGGTTGCTTAGAAGATCACAGTTTACCAGCCAAAATGCAACTGATGAGATTGTGACTGGTTCCCTAAAAAATCTCCTGATCAGACCACAAGATACCAGCCAAAAAGCAAACGATACTAGGACTGGTTCCTGTAAATCTTCTGCTAATCAGGACACAGATAACCAGCCAGTTCAGGGCCCAATTTCATAAAGCTGTTTAGCAGAAAATCAACAAATTTCTTTGTCTTTGCTAAGCAATAAATGAGTGGAGTACCAGCCACAGCAATGGTAAATGTATGGTATTTTGGCTGGCAACCCATTTTTCTTAAGCAAGAGTTTTCTGTGCTTAACAAGTTTTTCTGCTTACGTGCTTTATGAAATTGGGCCGAGGTGTGATTGTCACTGGTTCCCTGCAAATGAAGGTTACCAGTCAAATTGCACCTGATGTGATTTGGAACTCTATCACTGCAAACTTATTAGCAGCTTAATGACATTTCAAGCTTACCTTTATTCTGGCACATCTCATTCCATCTCTTGAGCATGTTGCTGACGGTAGCTATGCTGGACGTGGCCGGAGTCTTACGCTTGCCCATGAGGTCTGCTTGGGTGGTCGTGTTGTTCTGTATGTCGTGGATGATCGGAATAATGACCGTCTGAGGGTCCTGGCCCGGCGGTAGGTTCACCCCGATGCGGGTCAGTTGAATCTACATGGAGAAAATCAAACAATTTGGGTGTCAAATCTGAAGAGCTGCATAAGCACAAAAACAATTTATGCTTACCAGATTTAGGTTACCAGCCAAAACAGGATGTCACGTTCACCACTTGAGACTGGTATCTTGCTCATGTTTGCTTAGCTGAAATTTGTTAACCAGTGTTTTTTGCTTTATGAAATTGGCCCCTGGATACCTGCTTACACAGAAAATGTTGCTGAACAATTTGTCTGCTTAGCAGAAATTAAGCAGGAACCAAGTCAAAGACAGTACATGTGATATGGCATTTTGGCTGATAACCTTATTCTGGTAAGCAAAACCGGTTTGTGCTTAGCTACTTTTTGTGCTTAAGCAGTATTCACTGTATTCAGCTCTTCGGTAATGACACTGATCTGGCAAAAGCCCAACACCTTTAAGTAACATTTACAAAAGTTAACATGCTACTGCATTTGGGCTTCTACATATTGAATTTTTGGCATTGGATGTACATTGCATTTCTGTTCTCTACAGTTAGGAGGGTGGGGCTTAACCCTTTCCTTACCATAGGCGAGACCAAGCTTAAACACAACAAAGCACTCAAGCCTGAGCACAAAGGCCATTTGTAATAAAGCTGCAGTTTTGTCTATGCTCACCCTCCATAGCTTACCATCACTGGAAAGGGAAAGATCAGTTCTTTCCAATAATGGTAAAATAAAATAAGGTTGATATTTTGCAATGGAGTTGAAAGATCCGAAACACCTACGGAGCGCTATATGGTTGTGTACAAAAAAGTGTTTGAGATTACAGATCACACCGAGGAAAGAAAAACACAGAGGAAAGAAAATGCGGTTGGTACCCGCTGTCATCTGGCTAAACGAGGATGGTTTTGCCATTCATGATGAAAATGCAGTGACAGATTTGTGCTGTTTTCTCAACAAGTAGACATTTCTTTTTTAAGCTGAAACTTTCACAGGTGACTTTAATTGTAACTCTCTTGATAATTTGGGCAATAAGTGAGCATCACAACGAAAAAACCAAATGTTAACGTCTAGTACAACATAAAGTTAATTCAAAGAAGAACTCACAAATATCAGCATCTTGCTCTTGATGACTATAGCTGCGGTTCCAGCTGCTGCCAGTCCGGACGGGTCATTTGGTGGGATGGTCAGGCACCACTGGAGGGTCCACTTCAGCGCCCGGTCCGGTAAGAGCTCCAATCGCATCAACTGCACCAGTTCCTTCATCATGCGTATCGGAGCGCTCAGGGCCCGCGTAAAGGCCTGGATGGCATTTGGTTTGAACGGAGGGCAGACGACCTGAATAAAGAATAAAAAAAGCATTTCTTAAAAACGGCATCTAGGATTCCTTCTATTCAGATCTACATGACCAAACTGAGGCTGGGAGGAAGTTAGTCTGGTGCCTTTATCTGAAACCAACGCGCCTGTTATTCAGGCATAAAATTAGGTCCATGGAAAAGAATAGGATTGTTTTATCAAGTACAAGGGCTGACCTACTTGTACACATGGTGTAGGCTTTTACAGACTTTTCAGGCCTTATTAATAATAATTTTTCTGATTTTTCCAAGGGCAAAAAAGTTAGAAAATTTGACTATAGACCCATTGCACATACATGAGCGTCTCCTGTCTGCCATTTTGGGGGTCAAAATGTGCACAAAAGGAATGGACTACCCCAAAAAGGCAGAAACGCATTATTCGGTTTGCACATGTACCATTCCTTTTGTGCACATTTTGACTCCTAAATGGGAGGACGGGAGAGGCGCGTGTACATGTGCTGCATGTTGTGCAATGGGTCTATAGTGGGAAGAATATCATGAGAGCTATCATTATTGGTTTACAGATATTTTACGTAATAGTTATTTTCTTATCAAGCAACTGATCGGTCACTTAAAGATTTCCACATTTAAACTTCCTAAGAATTAAATCAAACATTTGGGGGGAAATATTTCTACCTTTGTATCAAAGTATCGTTCCAATACTTGCATCTCGTCAGCAGTCCACCGCTCCTTTGAATCTGTACAAAGTAGAGTCAAATATCTGTAAATACTTCATTTTAGACAAAAACATATCAAACTTGTTTAAAAACCACATTGTTAAGACAACGGCTTACTTAATTAATGATGTTCATTAATTATCATCCATTGTGGTTTTGACTGATAGATCAACTGTTAAATAACCAATAACAAACTATCACTTGAACAACTTGTTTTCAGTGCCCTGTGACTTGCCCAAAAGTAACTTAAAGGCAAAGTATACCTTTGGTTTTTGGAACCGTTCGATTGTCTTAATCCTAAAAAAATGTAGACATATAAAATAAAACTAACTAGTGGAAATCTAATTTCAAAGGGTGGTCTGGTTGTTGAGATATTGCCAAAAATCCGGAATAGTTATGTCCACGCAGGAAGAATAATCCCTAATAGGAATACACAATCTGAGAAAAGTTTCTGACAGAAAAGTTTCTGACAGAAACGTTTCTCAGATTCAAATTTTGGAGCATAAAAAATGATATATTTAAACATAACCACAACACTTCAAAGTGAAATGTTTATCAAAATGCTATATACTGTCGAAGGCTGCTGTAGGCTTCTAACCAAAAGGTTCTTGTAAAAACGTCTGAAAAATTAATGTAAAATTTGGTTTTGTTTTAGAAACATAGATACTATGTTAACATGGAAACCATTGGAAAAGTCAGTTCCGGTCGTGATCTGTACTTGGACCTTTTGGGTTTAAGTGAAAGTAGGTCAGATCTAGCAGCCGTTTATGGCTGCTACTATGGGCATTTTAATACAAGCCGTTTCTGGCTGCTATTGTCTCTAAAAGGTTAAGTTTCCTTGCAGATCTTCCTTGTTACTGTTTTCAGTGCTTTACCTTGGTTTGGTTTGACCTGCAGGTGTAGAGTCTGCATTGTGTTGGGGTTTAGAGCCACCCAATACTGCAAGGAGTCTGAGTGGAAGTGTAGCACACCCGGCTCATTGGAGGGAATGACTTGAAGCTAGTAAACGAAAAACAATCACAAAAACAACATCAATTCCATAATACCATTAGACATCGGTGTAGGGGTAAAAATCAAAACAGTAATGTTGTCTTGTTTAATATAATAATAATAATAATATAATAACTAGTTCTTATACAGCGCATTTCACAATACAATGTAACGTCTCAATGCGCTTTACAATAATGCCCTGGTCATTGGGCCAATAACATTCCTTTAATCTTTCTCAGCTCCCTGGGGAGTATACAACCCTGGGCTGCCGTAGTGCTCCGAAGGTTTTTTCAAACACAATTTCATCCTCTACCCTTGCACCCAAGTATACCCCTGGGTGAAGAGAAGCAATTATAGTAAAGTGTCTTGCTCAAGAACACAAGCGTCATGACCGGGACTCAAACCCACACCCCCATGATTAAACCACCACAACTTAAATCTGATGCTCTTAACCACTCGGCCACGGCACGCTAATCTTTTGAGTAACATTTGACCTTACCGTATCCCCCATCATCTGCAGCACCCTCTGCAGATGTTTTTTGCTGAACACTGATCCCAGGAATCTCTCCATAGGGGAGCACATGTTGGCCGCTGGTCCCCCGATAACCCCAGGTGCCGGGGCGGGGCTGAACAGCTTATTAATCGCCTCGCAGGAGAGAACCGTCGGGATGGACGCCGCCCAGGAGCGGGACGGGAGGTGGCGGGCCGGCCGGCTCGTCATCGGACCTGCAGATTGGAAGGATCCTGTAGTCTGACCCAAACCACTGCTTCCCGGGGAGTGGGTGGCGGCCATGCCGGGAGAGTGGGCCACACCGTAACGGCTGATCGGAGAGGGGCCTGGGACCGATGGGGAAGCTGGCCAGTTTCGCTGCCCTGGTGATGGCATAGCTAGTCCCATGTTAGGATAAGGCGAGTTAGCATTATCAGAAATACCTAGGTGCAGAAAAGGAACACACTAGATTAATACAGAACAATACAACTGAACACAGCCAAAGCCTTATTTCATAAAGCAGAAAACGATGCTTAGCAAATGTTTCTACTAAGCACCACAAAAAATAGAAGGGAACCTGTCACAAACAAAACACATTCAATGGTTTTTCGGCTGGTAACCTTGTTTTTGCTTTTAGCATTTTTGTGCTTAACAGCTTTATGAACTAGGTCTTTTGTGAGTTTGATATGAGTCATGTCTGGTACAATGACTTGCTTAATCAAAAGCAATATTTTAAGGGAAATTTTAAGCAAGATACAACATTTTGGTATGTTCAACTTTGCATGTAACATAAATGCTATTTTAGAAGAGACAAAACTTGTGCACTTACACAACGACACGTTTCAAAGAAACAACTTTGTACCTTCTCACAAAAAAGGACAAAGAATTGTTTGTTTTTCTTTTCATGTAAGTTCGCCCAAACAAGGCTAAAAGCCACTCTTGGTAAGCGGCTACAAGAAGAAAACATATGAGATGAAAATAACTCAGGAGAGCTGAAGGAATCATTTGACATTCTCTTAAAACAGTCTAGATTGTAGGATGGAGGGAAACATGCACCAGGCAAGGAGCTCCAGAGATGCAGTACGTGGAATAAAGCTGTTGGAATGGCTCTTTGTTCTACATCTCAGCAAAGCAAGAGTGTACGGGTG
>JAUELU010000018.1:4295644-4308362 GCA_032357145.1 Evasterias troschelii
CTTACATTAAAATATTGACTTTATGTATTTAAACAGAGACCCCATTCGCACTACATGTACAAGAATTTTTCCCTGGATGTTATCTGGAGAAATTTGGTTGGCCTTTCCCACTTGAACTGCTAATCTTGTCAAACTCGGGATATAAAAATAGCACTATCCGGGGAAAAAGCAAAAGTACTGCTTAGGAGTGGGATGTGAAATGAACATGAGGTCGCCATGGGGTTAAAATCCCCCAGGAATTTTCCAGGGTTCTATTGCCTGGTAGTGTGAAAAGGGCTGTATTGATCAATGCAACAGAGTCAATATGATCTGAGCCCTATTTTGTGGCTCTGCTTACCGAGAAATTCTGCTCTTAGGTTTTGCCACTCTCCACTTGTAGGGTTACCGTCAAATGTCTGTGCTAGCTGCAAGTGAAGAATGGTTTTTAGTAATAAGTATTCACAAGCAGAGATTCCTTGCTAATCTGTGAAATACCCCTTTTCTGTGCTACCATTAGCAATGATGTTTTTACTTACTATTAGCAAAGCCATGAAATAAGGCATTGGTTGGTTTAGTTCCAGATTTGGAAACTTGAGACAATTATTTCGAGTTACAACACTTTGCCAATAACAAGGAAATCTCACAAGGGCAGTAATACTTTGATGACAACTTTATCTGCTCGGCAGGTTTGGGGAAGTGTTACCTCGAACTAGGCAGTCGTAATGTCTGTATCATATAAGGTTTTGTCAATGAATTTCTTTCTTTTTTACATTATGTGTATTGTATTTATGGGCAATTTAAGTTAAATAAGAACCCTAAAGTTGCAAGGACTGACAGGAATTTTGATTTGGATTCCGGGCCTAAATTCATAAAGCTGGTCGTCTTTCGGTCAAAACAAATTGTTGCGCTGAATGTAGACTCCTTGCATATGACATCACAAGCTCAAACAGCGCCCTCAAAGAGGTCAAAGGAAGGCCGCTCATTGGCTGAGAGTTATGCTTGGTGTTTACATGCATGCATGTCTTCATCGTTTGACCTCGGGTCATGTTTGCGCATTTACAATGGATTTGCATTGTTGCAACACCCATCTGCTTAGTAGAGACACTGGTAAAATAAGGTGTCTTTTGCTTGGATAACAGTTTATGGATTAACAAAATAAATTGGCTGCTTTGTAAGCACAGAGTGTCAGCTTTATGAAATTATCCCCAGAAGAACATGTCAACGGGGTTAATGGTGCAATGATTACGATTCTGTCATGTCTGAAGCCGATTCGCTTTTGCTATGGCTGTCGGCTGCACCACTGATGTTAGCATATGGGCAGTCATGTGATCAAGCCTTAGCGATAGCCAAATCCATAGTTTCATACATATGGTAAATACCAGGGGTTTTTTTTTCTGGGAGTGATGGATATAAAGTAATACCAAAGTCGCTTAAACTGACAAGAAAAACCTCTTCAATTGAACAAAGACAGAAGAAAGTTTAAGAGAGAGTTTCTGTGCCCTGTTTGAATGGTCAGGTTAATCACAAGCGGTCTGCTGTAAGTGTAATGCACACCGTGTTATTACAAAAAGTAAAGCTCATATCAGACTGGACGCAGTCACAACCAAAGAAGAAGAAAAAGCAATCCATCCTTCTCAAATGGTTCATCCTCTTTCTGCATTAAAACAAACAGCCAGCCTTCATCCATCCAGAGTGAACGATTAGAGGTACAGACTCTCGTCTCCGACTGGCTTGGAGAAGCAAAATCAATGCATTCGTCAGGTTTGGCCGATATTGTCGAGCGACTTTTCGACCGTTGCTAGTTCATCAGGCGTGCAGCAAGTGGCCGTGAGGACAGACAACAATCTGGCATCAGATTTGCTGGGAGAGCCTCCGTGGGCATCAGTCATGCAGCGGATTACCAGGCAAATAAAGAAGGAGTAGCATATATACATGGGGACCTGTGGATTGACAGAGTATCACTGTCAAAACGTATCGTGGGTACCAGTTGAAGTCACTATGAATCTATGTTAAGGCCTGTGCTGGTTTCATTTGCTTTCTGGTAACTGGAGAAATTATGTCTGGTTACCAACCGAGCCAAATCAAACTTGAAGTCCAGTTCAGAGTTCCCCTGGTTCCCTGCTGTGTACATATTGCATGTGCTTCGAAGAAAGAATTCGCTTAGCAAAGTTTGTATCGGTTACCAGCCAAACTGCTGTCAAGTTCATGTATATGTAGTAGCTAGTCTGCTTGGCTTCTTCGAAGGTCACGGTGGAGGTGGGGTTGGGGCACATCACATGATCATGTCCAGCAGAATGAGCCTATCGTTTTCTCTTTCATGAAGCTCAAATAAACATGGTTTATTTTTTTTAATAATTGATTTAATCCCCTACCCATGCAGTTTGTCTGTTGAGAGAACTTTAAGTTGATGGATCGTTTCTTTCCCTCACATTGTGGAAAGTCATTTAAAGAAAAGAAAACCCTGCCAGCAAATGCAGCTCTCGTGACTGGCCTTACTCGTGACCTCATACTAATTTTGTTAGGTTAGGTCAGACACCTACTCCCTCCCCCTCCCCCTCCCCACCCCCCCTCCACCACAACCACTACCAACCCGTAACAATATTTCCATGATTACACGCTCAAAGTACCGTATCTATAGGTGTCACTGAAAATACAAATCCTGGTGTGCGTATTGGTACATTTTTATTAAAAACATTTTTTTTTTTTGCTTTGAAGTAATTGGCCCAGAATCGCTGCAGTTCACATTGCACCTCCAACTCCTTTGTTGAGCGACAGTGACTCCATCTGTTGCTGTCAATCAGTGCAAGTGCTGATTACCAAGTCTGGAGAAACAGCAGTGCAGGGGCATATCATTAATGATTTACACGAACATAAGGGGTCTTAGATATTAACATTTTTAAATCTCTGAGACAGTTGCGAGGAATTTCACTTCTGTTTGGATATTAAGGCAAAGTTCCACAAGAGCATCTATGAGAAATTCTTTTAACAGGCAACTAGACCTGGGCCCAATTTCATAATAGAATTTGTTTTGGCTTATTGTGCAACAGCAGAAAAACGTGTGTTTTTAGCAAAAGTGTATTTCATAACAATTGAGAAGATTTGACAGTGTGTGTGGGCGTTCACAATGGATTTGCAGTTTTGCGTCACTCATCTGCCGTCAAGTTGGTGTGCCTTTTGCCTCCCTTACTGTTAGCTGGGTCCAATTTCAAAGAGCTGCTTAAGCACGAAAAGTAGCTAAGCACAACAAACCAGAATAAGGTCACCAGCCAAACTACCATGTCTCATGTACAATTTGTGACTGGTATCCTGCTCATTTCTGATTAGCAGACAATTGTTAAGCGAAATTTCCTGCTTAAGCAGCTCTATGAAATTGGGCCCTGTTTTATAAGATATAAGTTCTGCTCATGGCTGCTCCCTGAGCAGATAAAATCTACTTACAGGCTTTTATGAAATTGGGCCCCAGGTCCAATTTCATAGACGTGTTTGAATGCAAAAGTCACCAGAGCACATAACAATAGTGCTTACAAGAAAAGGGATACCAGCCCAAAATGCTGTGTCATATTGTACCATTTGCAAATGGTACCCTGCTTAAATTCTGAAGCACTATTTTCTGCTTCCGCAGCTTTTTGAAATGGGTCTAGAGTTTTGACTTTAATCTTATGGTAAAAGGCACTTTTGTCGGGAGGGTCTTAAACAAATTGGCCCAAACAAAAGGCACCATTTTAAAAGTGAGTGGGAAAATCAGGAAAAAAACACTTTAAACCATTGGCAGTCTGCTGTAGTTCTTTACAGGATATGCACCATTAGTACATGTATGCATTAGTGACACCCAAAACCATTCATGTTCACAATTTTGTTATCATGACATCTCTAAAACTGTAACCTGAAACTTGTGGATTGAATGTAACGTTGTCCTAGAATTGAAAATTGAAATAGATTACAGCTGCCACAGGGAACAAATTTCGTCAACATTAAAAATGCACTGGCTTATCTGTTGGAAATGCAACATGAGAAGCGAGTCCAAAGTCACATCATCCAATTGCACAAGAAGCTTGGAGATCATTGTCCAAATCTCCTTACTTAAATAAGGATTATGAACACACAGTGGGGCTTTGCCCTATCACAGTTTCTCATTAAGATAAACATCAAGGGACTTATTTATAGCCCTACACACCATCCAAACAGGTACCAAAATAAGCCCCCTCCCCACCCGTTTGTAAGTTTTCCCCCTCCCAACCCGTTCGTAAGTTTTCCCCTTACCGTTTAATAATAGCAGTTTCAGAAGTTGATATCCCGTATGAATCAAAAAAGGAAATTCCCTCCTGGCTTGGTCCCAGCCGGGCCTCTCCTGATAAACAACTCAGCAGTCTGCCATTTCCTTCAGGAGAATAAAACTCCAAACCCATGGAATCGTCTGTCAAGTTTTTAAGGCCCAGATTTTGTTTTGTTTTTTACTCTTGAAAGTTGGGAGGGTTGGGAGTTCTATTCTTTTTACAATTGAAATCTTTGACTCGATCAAAACTCCCACAGTCAAAAAATGTGGGCTGGGCCCAACTTCACAAGGCTGTTAAGCAGATGGTGCTTAGCAATTTGTTTCTGCTAAGCTAAAAAATAGCATGGAATCGTTCACAAACAATATTACATTACATGGTATTTTGGCTGGTAACCTGTCTCCTCTGAGCGAAGTCTTTCTGTTCGCACAATGTTGTGCGCGCTTAGCTGTCTGAAAAATGGGCCCTGGTACAGGGTTGTGAGGGCCCCCTTTTGCAAAGTAGGGTTACTTTAGCAGTGCAGACTAACAAAATTAGGCAAAACCATGGGGAGGACTTTGATAATATTATGTTTTTGGGGGGCCGGTTGGGAACTTCCAGATGGCTTTATCCACTTGGCTTTCCATTCAAATTGAGGTACTCAGTGAAGAGGATAGTCCTATATTTTTTATTTCCTGACAGAGGGACCTGAGTAGTTTCTCCTCAGCCTCCCTTTGGCGTACAAGATTTGAATTGGTGCCAATCAAAATGGCCGCACAGTGATACATTTTGACTGACTGGTGCATTTCTTGGTTCTCATACACATTTAAACGTGTTAGAATAGGACAATGGATGAGAACTGTAGAGTAAAACAAAGGGCGTCTTCGCTATGCTCGGTGTTGTTTTTGTGTTATTTTATGTAAGCGGAAGGACAAATTGCAATATTTTAATTTTGAGGCTTATATTATACTAAAGTATTACATGAACAAAATGTGAATTGCTGTATGGAGTTTTGCTACACCTGTAGGATTAGAACCAGGGCTCGATTTCACGAAGCGCTAAGATTCATCTGAAGATGAGTTGTCAATATCACCATAGTGATTTGTATTGTGTCATCACACTTTGCTAAGCAGTTAAGATTGATGCACAGTTAAGATCAATCTTGGCTCTTTGTGAAATCGACCCAAGGAGAATGCTGGGTGTGTAAGTTGTCTGTGCATATCATCTGTGTTGAGGCAATATGTGAGCGCCGCCATTTTAGCTGTATGGCAAACTTCAGCTTTCCCATTGGTTGATCTGGTCAATTCAGCCAAACAGGCATGTCACATGGTATTGATAGTCATTGTCCACAGCTGACATAGAGGGCGTTGTACAGCAGGCACAGATAACAATTGAGCTTGGCATTCTCCATGTTCTATGGACCTTATACAATGGCATCAAAGCGCTGCCACCTTAGCTGTCAAATGATGATGTAACAATAGAAACGCACATCATTGGACACGCAGCGCACTGGAGTAACCTTCTTTTGACCTCTAGATAAGAGCGCCCTACCACCGTTCTCCCTTAACAGTGGTCTGCTGGCCAAATGCCAGTCGAAACGCCAGAGGACCAGTCGCAATTCACTCCAAGTGGTCCGGCTGGCTAATTCATTGTTGGAAAGCATTCCTATTTCATTTGAAATGTGGACCAGTGAAAAAGCTGACAGACTAGTGAAATGAGAAGCTCACAAGTCCAGCTGGCCAGTCACTATAAATGTTAAGGGCAAATCCTGCCTATTCAAATGATGTCATGTGCATAAGGTCTATTTCTGCGGTTTCCACCCTTGTAGTAACTCTTACTTGTAAAAGTATTTTTAGTCTTGTTCTATTTCGAGAGCACAAGCTGCTCACAGTTAGTTGGTCTGCTCTGACACAGGTGGGCACTGCAGATTTCACTTCACTTGGTCGTACACTTCCAGAACTTGTTTTGCTCGAGGGCAAGTCCATCTCAAGTAATGTTTATGAGGCCAAGAATCGAAGACATGATAGGTTGGTTGACCGGGATGCTTCATGGAGGCAATGGAGGCGATTGACCCCTGGTCATTGCCTTGGTGCCATTTGAAGTGTTCCTCTTAGAGGTACCCCATACCAGGGGGAAAAAATGCCTCACCCTCACAAAAAACGAAGTATCAGTCATGCTCTTTTGAGGACAGCAAACCCCAGCATATCAAACCATAAAAATCATTCAAATAACCGGAATTCGTATTGCTGTAGTCAGTGTAAACTGTTGATTTAATAAGAACTATTTCCATCTTCCATCACTGGGTTTTTAATTAAGTGAACACAATTGGGGAATTGGTTTTATCCATAATTAGTGTCATACTGATAAGGTTCCCTTGTCTAAATCTTAGAAGTGTGAATTTAACATATTTAAGAGCTGCTAAATTGTATTTTCGGGGTATATTTGGACAAGTTTTACAGGTTTTGTGTATAAATTAACTTTTGAAGATGGTCTACAAAAATTGGTCATCATTTTAAAATACATGTATTATTAATTGCAAATAGTAGATTATAGACTTTTAAAGCTATTTGTGCATATAATATAAAGTAGTTTTTAATTTAACAACCAACTTTTCTTTTTTAATCACGGATGTATGTATCTTTAAGTGATTAATTGAGTTGTCTTCTAACTTAACCCAAGCTGTTTTCTACATGCCCGTGTTTTTCAAACTGGTGTTGAAGACCGAAAACACGCTCTAGAGATTCCTTCGAGATGTATTTAAAGCGTAAACTAATTGTAACAGCATGGAAATTATTTTCTGAAAATGTAATATAGGATATTTTTTATGATGTAAAAGAAAGGAAAAAGCAAAAAACAAATCAAAATATGTTGTGATTGTCGCTCTCAGCCTAACAAGTCTGTTGCAATTAAAGATTTTTGTTTTTACAACGTACTGCTTACATAAATACCTTTCAAGTAATGTAAGACCTTACAAGTCACACACTCAACTTTAAAGTTGGGAAAGAAGGTGCTTAAAATGCCCCTTAAAACCCCTTCCTTTTCCCTGAGGAGTCTCCCGAAGCTCTGAATATTTTTTTCCAGCAGTACAGGGAGTGCTTCTTTTCCTGCCCTCTCCCTCCCCAAATATTTTTTACCAGAAGTGCAGTAAGTACCCTGTCAAATTTCTATTTCCTTTCCAGCATGTTCCCTCCTCGGGGTCCTTGTAGGCTTGGCATAAAGTTTTTAAAAATCAATGTGCTAAAGATTTCTCCCCCACGCCCCCCCCCCCTCCACATTCCCCAAAGAACACTCTGCACTAGATGTTGGCATTGATGGATGGCTTGAAGTATGCACATAATTGCCTTCAGTTCACATCGATTTTATTTGTCTGAATTGTAGCTTTCTAAAAGTGGTCTTAATGTCTGCACATACATGCAGACCTAACATTCTTGACACACTGTCGGTGACGGTACGACTAGAACCGACTACCCCAGGTACATTCTGATGTGTGTGTGTATTTAGGTTGTGCGTTTCCAAGTGTGTCAATGAATGCATCTTTACCTGCCATTTGTTAATATACACAATAGAAACAGTGGCAAATGTACCTAGTACATGCTGATGTTTGTGTGTGTGTGTTTGTGGGTAGGTTGTGCGTTTTCTGGTGTGTTAGGCATTTGTTCTGTGTTAACACATATTTCCTATCTGTCATTTGTTACTTACATGTACACAGTTGGAGTAGTGGCACACTTATCTGCACGTATTGTTCAATGTCCCTCAAACATGTCAAAGGTGTTTGGGTGTTTTAAGAAGGGACATCAGAAAAGTAATGGAGGCCAATATTGCTGACTCTTGTCATTTTGTGGGTTGACCCAGCGGCTCATGTAGGTTCCTTTAAACAATGGAAGAATCCTACCCCCCCCCCTCCCCCGATCAAGGTTTTGTTGATTAAAGTTGTACCCAATAGGGGAATTCTTTCGAACAGGGAACAATAGTGCATCATTGGAGAAAGGATCCCCACAAACGTCACCCATCATTAGAAAGTGCAAATAAATGCTTTGAAACCACTTTGAAAAAAGGTACCAATAGTATGATACCCTCGTCCCCAACCACAACCCCAACCCCACTCAACAAATGTTGGCTAATTGTAACCAGAAAAACCCACGAGCATTCCCTATCATTTGTAATGTAATGTAATTGTTATTAATTTTGACTAACTTTTATACCCAACTCAGTTATTCATTTTCTTGTCATTTCTTCCATCCCCCATGTTAAAACCAGAAACCACCATATTAACCCTCCTACTGTTTGACCGGTCAATATTATTCTCTGTAATTTGAATAATATATAAACTAGACCAGGAAGTGGTGCCAGGCATCTGCATAGTATACAGTCAACCCTCCCACTGTCTGATCATTTAATATCATCCATTGTGGTTCTAAATGCTACAACAACTAAGCAAGTTTGCAGTATGATATCATTTGGTGAGTGCATCTGCATAGTACACAGTCAACCCTCCTATTGTCTGGCAATTCAATACCAGCCAGAGTGGTTTTGAATGTTAGATAAACTATGCATTGCCAGCCTGCAATATGATATCTTGTGGTGAATACATCTACACAGTACACAGTCAACCCTCCTACTGTCTGACCATTCAATATCATCCACTGTGGTTCTGAATGATAGAAAAGAAGCTATGTCAGCCTGCAATATGATATCATGTGGTGAGTGCTACTGCATAGTTTTGTGCACAGCTGTGCTACCATACACAAACTCCCAGCAGTTGAATGATTTCAAATGGTTGGTCAATTGCTGGAAAATGTTAACAAGAGTAGGAGGGTTAATGTTGTTAAGATGTTGCTTTCCTCTTCCAAAGTTTCAATGTTAATTTTACTTTAAAATTATTTTTGTCACAATCCTTATGCCAAACCACCCTAATTTAGTGGTGCTTTTAAGCCATGCCGGTAATCATAACGGGATACCAGTGAACCAATAGTAGTGTTCATTGCGGAACACGGTGGAAAACTTCTCTTGAAATATTTTTGCTTGAAATGCTATAATTGTTAAGAAATGACTAAAACAATTATTCTTGATCACGCGTGATAAAATTTGATGTTTGAAAAACAGTGCAAACGTATAATGGGGTTTTCACTGTGGTCTCCTGACTCCGAAGACCGATTTAGCTTAAATTTTCACAGGTTTGTTATTTCATGCATATGCTGTGTCATTTCAAGTGTGACTGGTCTTTGACAAATTACCAATGTTGTACATTGTCTTTAAATGGGACCACCGATTTGGGTTAAACATTTCACATGTTAGTTGTATTTTGTGATTTTGAGAAGAACAAAAAACAATGGTGCATTTTACCTTTAAGATTCTCCCCCCCCCCCCCCCCCTCCTAATGGCATTTCGAATGATCATGGTTCATATAACAAAGGATGGATGTCGACTATGCGTGTGTGTGGTCAGAACCACCAATCTTTAAAGGGTAGTTATGACATTGGATTGTGACAAATGCACATCCACTTGTTTTACATCCCCTTTAAAAATGGCTCCGACCACAACCCAATTCCAGGAATTTGTAGCCACTTCACCACATTTATAAAGATTTCTTTCATAATTGCATTCAAAAACTATGTATTTAACTTTTGTGTGCATTATGCACAGCTAAATGCTCATATTATTTGAATGTGAACATACATGTGCCAAAAAGGTCAAAGGTCATACAGTATGTAAATTACTTTCTAATTTTGTGTCTGGTAAACTGACTCAAATATGTTAAAATGTTATGATTTAAAATTCACTAGACTTGAAATGCTGATGTTAAAGGTACTTTGCCTTTGTGTTGACTGCTTGTGCATTGTGTTGTGTTGCCCTCTAACCCTGTGACCCTAGGGCGCTACTTCCTGTTTACGGTGCTTCTTCAGCTGAATACACTGGATACATGCATCACCCATAATGCATTTGTGTTAATATTTATTGCGGTTACGAGGCGATGATGTCATCAAAAACTTGTGATGCCCACTTAAACAATTGTGGGAATATGCAAAGCTTCAAACACACAACTTCTAGTTGGGTCAGTGTACAAGACAACGATTAAACAAATTTTACCATCGGCTTTTCAAGCATTGTTAAGAATGATTAGACTGGTGCCTATTATGTCAAAGGTTATGTAAATGTGTACATTTCATTATGAGTTTACATTTGACAATGTTAAACTGTTACAAAAAAGAAAATCACAATTATTGTAATGAGAAATATTGTACACTTTTGTATGGATACAGGACTGGTTAGTTACGTGTATACTTGTACATGAAATGCCATGCAATAAATGCCTTGGGAATTTATCTCTACTTCAGTCGAAGAGTCAATGTCTTTTATGGTTAATTTTTTGGTTTGTTTGTTTGCTTTGTAGGTGATTTTGAGGTGAGCGTGAGCGTTTCGGTTTTGAAGGAAACAAAAGTGAACTAGATTTCATTTATTAATTTCACAGTACAGGGTTTTTTAAAGTTACAAAAACACAAATATTCTTAGAAAACATTTACACAGATAAGCAGTTAAAAGTAAAACTTTCCTTGAAATAGTTTTGCCTGAAATGCTTTAGTTTTTTGGCAGTAGAAGAATTGGGTTTGCTCTTGAGGTTGACCCGGACTGTTTGGTCTCTTTAAAAACTGCCTCTACCGCACTTGCATTTTAATAACACCCAACACCTTATCTTTTAAAACCGATTCACCCCTACGATAATCTCCCACCATGTCTTCTCAGAAAGTACTTTCACTTTTTCAATCGGGTCATTTTCAAGTTTGCACGGGCGACCTAAATATTGTCATGCTTCTCTACGATGACTCACTGGCTACAGACTGCATGGGCAAGTCTCGAACTAATTGTGCACTGATGGGTTAAAATTAACCTTCATGATGATGCTACCATCCTATCATCAGGTTTCCTGTATTCATTGGTAATAACAAGTACTGTTTTTCAATGTATTATACAGGGGCCAGACTATATTCACTGCCAGCCTCAGTTTGGTTTAATGTGATTAACTTTGGGGCTTTTCCAAACCTACAATTGGGCAAGGCTCAGACGTGGTGGCTTCATCATAAATTTTGGGAGCAGTATGCATTTTTTAAGCATGACTTGGGAAAACTACTTTAGTCAAAAATGTTTCATGAATACACTTTAAAAAAAAGTAATTTCCTTCACCTTTAAAAGAATGTTTTTTGGACCCATATGCTTTACACACCCCCATCTGTCAGACAAAAATATGTTGGTAATTTTAGTTATGTCAAATGTCTCTGCTTTCAAAGATTGGTATAAACTTCCAGCCTGCCAAAGTAATTTTTATCCATTCTTTCATTTTGAAATCAAATTTCAACAAGGAATCGTGTACTAAGTTTTTTTTTAAATATTGTGCATGATAGTACATTTTCTCCATATTTATTGCCATAATGTTTTTGGACATCCCACTGTGAAATATTTTGTGAAGATCATTTGGATGATTTTGTTTACTTCAAGGAACTTCCGTTACACCGAGGTACACCATGGCATTGAGATGTATCACTACATCAGGATATCCTCTGTTCCAAGTACATGTAGTTTGCACAATCCCCTGCTGAAAACACATTTGCAAAGGCCTATGACAAAGGCCTGACATGTCTATAATGTAAAAGTAGGAAACCTAGATCAATATCTGGGCAGACGTAGGACAAACAGAATTTGCAATGAGTAGTTTTTGAAAGTGGCGTTCCTGTGGCCAGCGTTATTCTCTGGAATGCAAGCCCACACAGCCTGCTCCCTTTTTTTTTTAAATTTTAACTACGCCAGTCAGGCATAGTTTGTTGTTGAGGAATGAATGTTGAGATTTTGTAGTAATTTTGATTTATGTTTTTAGCTTACTCTAGCCTCCGGTGGAAAATGACTTTTGAAAATGGGTACACTATAAAAGCGGGTGTTTCTAGAACTAAAAATAGCTAGCCCTTACTTGTGCCAACTTATGGGGTACTTTACACAATGGAAAAATATTACCTACAATGTTTTTTTTTTTCTAGTGGTACCCTACAGAGGATTTCTTTAGAAAAGGGAATACTAGAACAACAATGGGAGGACATACTGCCGTATGTAGGCTTATTTTTGTGTATAAAGATTTGTTCACCTAAACTAAGGGGTATGTAGGGCAATTAATGAACTTGAAGATATTTGAAATTAAATGTCCTTTAAAATGAATACATAATTTATCCGCTTTAATTTATGTTTTATCCCCGACAGAAAACAATTTTCATCAACAACTATACACGCCCCCTTTTCGAAAAGAATAATGTTGCTAACGCTTGGGGGCGCCCTTGCTATTTAGTGGAGGATTTTTACGTATGTATATGTATGTACACGTACCATTTCGTTCGTCGTCAACATACAGGACTAGTCAATCATACATGTCATACAACACATGATTCCCAACACACCACGTGCCTAAACATAACGAAGAAATGACGTTTGTACTTCCGCACACATAAATT
>JAUELU010000018.1:4318652-4340297 GCA_032357145.1 Evasterias troschelii
CAAGATGATGGTTGCTGGAGTTACTTGGACTCAAATTTCACCAAGAACCATTTGCACCCCAATCGTGCGCATTTAGGCTATTGGGGAAATCTTCCTCATACAATGCAGTACTTTTTAAAAGAATGTCAATTTTTATTCCAAGGATAGTGGAATGTCCATTAATCTAAATGTTAACAAAGGAATTTTGTTTCCGAAACACTTATCATGCTTATTTTGATTTGGGGGATTTGTTGTTCTCTTCCACAGGACAAAAACAAGTTTTTGAAGGAGTATGAGGAATGCAAGAAGAGGCTGAGTGAGACGGAAGATAAGTTGAATGGAAGCGAGGTAAGGGTCTACAAAAGTGTCACTTTCCAGAGGGAGTCTGAGGTCATGCACTGATTTTCCAACAGACAGGGTCTTCATTAAAGTGGGAAAATAACTACAAGTCTCTACCTTACGCTAAAATAGTGTAGAATATCATTTTATTGTTACAGGGCAAAATTTTAAACATGACGTCGTTGGACAGCAAAAATGAATGGGTCTGAACATTCCAAAGAGGAATTTCTGTGCCATTCATAACCTCTAATTCAATGCTGTTTTGATTGAATATCATCAGAATTCAGGAATGAACTGATACTCTCTGTTAAAAAATGTACAGACCATGTATTTAAAATGTGATGTTAAGAAAATGTGTTTCATGTCTGCTTGGTTGGGGAAAAGTAGCTGGTTTTTTTTTCAGAAATGAAGAAATTTTCCTTTTTATATCTACTTCTCCAGCACTGAGATTACTCAAAAGTTCCTTGGAATCTATAACTCCAGGGAGGTCAATTTTACAAAGAGTTAAGATTGATCTTAATTTGTATCAATCTGAATTGTAAAGCAAAGTTTGATGTCAGAACACAATTCACTGGGGCAATATTAACATCTAATCTTAAGATGATTCTTAGTGCTTTGTGAAATGGAGACCTCGTGGGTCACCAAAAGGTGGAAATGCCATCATTTGAACATACCTACTTTTTCTATGTCAAGTGGTGTCTTTGGCCAATGATGTCACAAGAGAAGTGTCCCAAAATTTCCCTGTCCTTCATGCATGTAGGTACTGCATTGGTTGTCACACAGCCAGTGTCACTGCGAAGTATGTCCACATAGGTCAGGTGACCATGACCTCTTTGGGCTCGACCTTGCTTGGGCTCCGAAAGCACAGGCCTGCTGACTGGAAGTTCAGGGTGACGATAACAGTGCCCTGGAAACTTGACTCTTCTTGCGCACATTTTTGCACTAAGCTAAGGAACCCAAGATAAAGATCTGATTTGGTTATGCGGTCTTCCCTCCCCGACACCAAGCACCTTTCGCAACATTCGGGTGTAGCAACCATCAAATTGTTTTTTTCAGTAAAGCAGATATGGATTCTGGTTTCCTACCTTTTCATCAACAATGACTCTCACCCGTATGTCAATGTTATTATTCTTTCAGGCTCTTTGTGTTCAGTTTGAGAGCAAGTTGGAGGAGATGGAAGACAATTTGAAAGCCTTACAGGATGATACTGTGAAGCAAAGGAAGACTGTAGGCAAAGGCAAGCAAATGTAAGTTGTTTTGGTGTCAATCTTATGCTGATTTGAACTGAACGCAGATTTACAAATCATTTTCTCAAAATCTAAAATCAGCTTCTTCTAATAGTTCAACTTGCACTGATAGTGCTGACTGTGTACTGTGTATATGCTTTCACCACATGGTTGATACCAATCATAGTGAATGGTAATATAGTGGAAGGGTTGACGTAGATGCGTTCACCACATATCATATTGCTGGCTAGTATACAAATATTGACTGTTCGAGTGCTATGGTTAAAACTATGACTCACGAGGTGATCCACGGAGCGTTCTATTTTCCCAAGGTGAATAGTAGGAGTAAAAGCAATCAATATTTGTTTTATAACACCCATAAAACTATTTGTCATCCCCGGACACGTAACGTTCGTACACGCATATCAGATACACAGATGCACAACTAATTGGGTTCAAGGTGGGTAAAGAAGACGTCTAGGTACTGCACGCCATGTGATAGTACATCGGCGGCAATGTGATAGTACATCGTTTGCCATGTGATAGTACCGCGCCAGGTTTCTAGTAAAACTAAGACAAATCATGTGATGCGCTCTAAACCAATCAAAAGGCAGAATATTTGTAAGGGGTGTTATAATACAGTTTATCATTCCAAACCACAGTGGATGATATCTAATGGTCAGACAGTAGGAGGGTTGACTGTGTACTGTGTAGATGTAATCGCAAAATGATACCATACTGTAGGCTGGCATAGTTTATCTATCTTTCAAAAATCACTGTGGATGACATTGAATTGCCAGACAATATGAGGGTTTACCGGGATCAAAAACACACAATCAGATTTGGGCTTTTGGAGCCCTTCCGATGATGCCTTTAAAAAATAAAACTATTTCCCTTAATTATTATTGTTCAATATTATTTTATCTGTCAATTTTTTCTCTCCATGTTGTTGCAGGGAGAAGAAAGCATCAGCTTACAAAGGTAAGATTTCCCTTATACTAAGTAGACTGCACTCATACCCTGTCATCCTTAATACCATAGGCCACTTTTGTCGACCAAGCTTCCAAATAAAAATCCCTTGACCCGGGCACAAAGTAAGAGCTACAGTTGCCCATCTTGCGCCTTGTGGAGCTATACACTCTCTGCAGTAAACTGCTGGATTTAAGTAGCTTTATATGTTTCCAATGTCACATGTCACCTTTTCATTTGTCTGTTTTTGTTTTACACAGAGGACTTGACAAGATGCAAGAAGGAGTTGAGGGCAACCATGAGCCGAGAATCCTCCCTAGTGTCAAATCTTCAGAAGGCAAAGGTCAGAGGTCAATGAGGTCAAACATCCTATATGTAGTGATTTTTGCTGTAACCTGGGCCCAATTTCATAGAGCTGCTTAAGCAGAAAAATTTGCCTAACAATTGTCTGCTAAACAGAAATGAGCAGGATACCAGTCACAAATTGTACATGTGACAATTTTATCGGCTGGTTACCTTATTCTGGTAAGAAAAATTTTGTTGTGCTTAGCAACTTTTTGTGCTTAAGCAGCTCTATGAAATTGGGCGCAGACATAATATTTGGTCCTTCGGAAAAATTGTGATACGTTTTATTGAGTACAAGGATTGATCTGTACATGCACAAACGATGTCAGTTTCCAAAGAGATATAGCTATAGATGTAAATTATTCTGACGCTCTGTCTCTAACTTCAACATTTTTCTTTCAAATAGAACAAGATATCTGAACTCGTCCAAATCCTTCGTGACCATGGTTTCTCTGTTCCGAGAATTCCTAAATCTCTCCATGGTGGAACGGCAGACAGTCATGAAGGAACATCAAATGAAGGTGGGTCAGGAGTGTTTGATTTTTGTCGATTCCGAGGATAGCCAGTTATACCAAGGTCTAAGTCTTTCTTTTGGCAATAGACCTTTGAAGTCTCAAGGGCGTTGTATTATTTTAAGGTAACTTCGGGTCCACACAGACATCACTGTTGCATGTGACAAAAACTAAATGAAATTCTTACACCCCCAGATCCTTCTATTTTCTCTTTGATTCTAAAGGAGTGAGGGCTGTAGGCCCAAATAACAATTGCTTATCACCGGGTCGGGCGTAGCAATATTACCTTGGTCACAAGTTGGAGTGACATAAGAAAAGAGGATATTGGAGGATTGTGGCCGCACTCCAGACAAACTGCCAAGTCTGTAAGGATTTTTCAAGAAACTTTGGCTTTCCCTGACAAAATTTGTGAACATTTTGCGGAGAATCTAGATCTTGAATCGCTCTAGTAGATTTTGTCCTTTCTTTTCCAGACACCGATTTCGAACCAGTGGATGAGGTCTTCTCCCAACCTCGGGACAGCTCGTCTCCGCCAAAACGAGAATCACCACCAGAGGAGGCAGAGCATACGGAGGTGAGAGGAGGACCTGAACCTCGGGAGGATGCATGCCACAAGATATTTGAGAGGTTCTCAACGAGTGAGATGGTGAACTGCATGTCTCCTCTTCCTCCCTCGCCCCAGCCATCTTTACAAGTTGAGGTACAAGCGATATTTTTTACAGATGCTATGATGGTTCGTTTGCATCAAATTGTTAACATGGCATTAAAGTGTTACCTTTGACCCACTTTGAAACTAAAATTACCCAGTAAAAGACCTTTAACCACTTCAGGTTGGTATGCCAAAAAATTTGCCAAATCCATGTGCAGTAAAAAAATTCAGAACTGAAGTTTCTAGAGTAATCCTTTTCCTTTCTAACATTGGTTCTCATAATTAGCACCGCGATTTGATGTTTTCTTGTGAGAAAATATGAGTAGGCACTCCCCATAAATCGCAGGACCTCCACTGTAAGCCAGATAATTTGCCAAAGCTGCATACGTTTGTGTGTAATTTTACCTAAAATCACATTTCACTATTCATGAGCATTTCTTATGACAGAAACTTTTAATTCTGAGAAGACCTTGGTCGATGAAGAGTGTATGTGAAGATCAAGTTCAGTTATTGACCTTTTCTTCCATAAATCATCTAAGAAACATTAGCTCAATGCAACTCCTACGACCTTCTGGTAATAGACACAATCGGCAACCGAAGTCACATGACTCATAGTGGGTATAAAATGTAGACGAACCTAGCAAACAATGCACAAGGAGCATGGAAAACCATGACTGCTTCCCACCTTACGGCAGGAGCGCTCAGAAGCAGCCATGCGTTTCCATTCACACTGCGCCTTGCTTGCTTGTTTTGTTTACATTGTATACCCACTATGGGTCACGTGACTGCAGTCGCCGATTGTGTCTATCAGTGGAGCCAGTTTGTGTAAAGTGGGCGTGGCTTTCAGTAAAATTACTTCACACTTAAGAACAGGGCTAATCAAGTCTGCAAGGAAGCCTGTACTGACAGGTCACCTCCGAATTATCAGCTTCTGTCATAGGAAGTGTCTTTGAATGGTGAAGGGAATCTGTAGTAAAATATTGCTCAGACATTTGTCAAGCTTTGGAGCCGGTGTCACGTCCTCGACGTTCCGGCGTACTGAGCGTTCCAGGTGACATACGCATGCGCGACCGTACTATTCGTTTCAGCCGCGTTGGTGAACGTGGTCTCCTTTTCGTGCTCTTACATTGCCTCGTCGTAATATTTCTCATATTGTACATGTACAGCCTTCTTTCCCCCCTACATCAGGGGCAGGCCTTCCACATACTTTCCGCTTGTTAGGTATCGAGTTATTACTGATGTCTTCACACCTAGAGTTACGAAATGACTTCACATACTTGTGCGTTCATCACTACTAAAGCTATGGGCGGCGCCATGACAGCTAGAGACTAGAGGCACACTCGGTGCGGCGCACAATTGACTACTTTTGCTTGCTACGTGCAGGCATGACATGATGTAATGTATTAAATTTAGTCATCTGGAACGTTTAGCACGCTGGAATGCTCAGTGCACCATACCGGTTAAAGCATAAACCTTATAGTATATTTTGCATGTGTGACTTACCAACAGGTAAACCTGTTTATAACAGCAAGTCAAAATTAAGAGTCTGATGTGCTGAACTGTCAATTGAATGTGAAACAAGAAAGCACCTTAAATTCCAAATCTGTCAGAAGCTGTTTCAAAACTCCAGTTTATTGTTGTCTAGAACCAAACCAATCTAAAGATTTTGTCGAAAGGTAAAAGCAAAAAACTTCAGCAGATAAAAGTAGCTCAGAAGTTTGTGTCGTCTTGTCTATAACGTTTGACAGTAATCTCTTAATCTTCTTTAGGTATTGAGCGACCTGAGTAGTATCATGAGCGAGGATGACGCAAGAGACGACGATGCCTTCTCAGATGTTGCTGATGAAATCAACAACCTGATGGAGGTGAATTGTCATTGGGAGAAAAGTCAAGAAGGAAGTGACATGAAGCAGGAGGAGGGCAGAAGTCAAGCAGTCGAAGAGCCTCAGCGGGTGCCTCTTGAAAGATCCAAGTTGTTATCTCAGGTTTATGATGACCTGTGTGACGATTCTGAAGGAGAGACAATGGAAAAACCAAACTCTGATGAGATATTTTTCACAACACCAAACACGATGCCAGAGAAAGAGTCCCTGAGTGGGGCTAAGCCAGCATCAGAGGAGCTGCTTACTGATGTTGAGAGCGAAGGGTTAAGGGATCACCACTCTACATCTAGCCAAGATGCCAAGGACTGTGACTTGGAAGGGGTTGAGCTTGCCAAACAAAAGAAACACAGTGAAAGAGAACTTACTGAGGTTGACAAGTCTAGGGATGTTTCTTGGTCAGACGTCAGCAGCAAGGCTTCTAAGAAGAGAAACCAGGACAGTGAAATTTTCACATTGGGGAGTTCTTTATCCGAAGGGTCTGATGATGAGGATGGTAAGGCCAGTCCAGAAACGAAACCCTCAGAAAATCCAGAACAGGAGAGCTTATTGGCTGGTAGTTTAAAAACCTCACCAGCCATTCAAAGAAAATTGTTGTCGCCAGTTCAGAGTGACCATGGAGATGCTGGCGTTAAAGCCCAGAAGAAGCTGCTCTTGTCTCCAGATCAAAGAATGACTCGATCTCAGCTCAAGATGCTTTCTTCCCTAGGAGATGTTGAACATACTGGTTCCTCAGACCCAACATTCGTATCTGATATTATGAGTGAAAAATCACATGTTGAAAAGATCTCTTCACCTGCTCAAGAAGACAGGAGTGTTTTTCAAGACAGAAAAGCATCCAAGAGTGATGATATAAAACAGGATCCCAAAAAGCTTGAAACATCTTCCGAACTGTCCACGTCACATCCAGACCAACCTTGCAGAAGACCTATCACAAGAAGCTTATCTCATTCTGAAACTGAATCATGCTCAGAGACAGTTCCTCCTTCCCCTTCCAAATCTCTCACAAAGAGAGCTTTGAGATTCAGTTCAGTTACAGACACTGACCTTAGCTCTCAGAATTCTACGATTATATCAGATGTCATAAAAACAGAGCCTGAGCTGTCGCCATGCCTCGATGCAAGTTCCCCAAACAGGCACTCCCCACGAGGACTCCTTCGTTCTGTTTCTCTCACAGAAGGTGCTTCTGTGAGTGAAACTGTCAAGAAGGAAAGAGTTGACGAAGACTCTCTGCTATCAAAAGCTCATCCACAGGCTTCACAAAAAAGTTCTGCAAAAATGTTTCTGCGATCATTGTCTGTTCCAGGTAACACATCATCTGGAAAACAGGCTGAGGAGATACCAAGAAGAATAACAAGGTCCCAGAAGCATTGCCTTGGAAGCCCTCCTAGAGAGGAGATGATTCCGAAACGACTGACCAGGTCGTCCATGAAAAGATCGGCCCTCAGAACGAAGTCTGAAAAGCCTGAAATCTTGCCGCAAACAGACACTTTACTCTTGAGAGCAAACAGCGAAACAGCTTGTACAAAAGAAACCAAAGTAGCTAAGAGCCTTTTCGTTAAAAAGGACCCAGTTACTGCTGATGATTTTACCCTTCTTAAATCTGAGAACACTTGCAGAGATGTGGACCCCAAATCAGAGGATTCTTTGGGAGAATCCGTCCAAACTCCATCACGAAGAAGAACAAGAGCTGCTTCAGGTGTTGATAATTCAGATGATAAAAGTACAGGAATACAGGAAGGGCCTTGTGGTAGTCAAAAAATTGACGGATGGGGAGAATCCTTAACAAATAAAGCCACTTTAAAAGTTTCAGAGACTGAAGAAAACCACGCGGAGCCTGACGCTAAATCTGAAAGCATAGACATCCTGAAACTACCAGACAGGTCAACTTGGAAAGCAAGCCACAAAACTCAAGAACTCTCTGATGATCAGGCCAAAAGTGGAGATGAGTCATTGTTTGACAGCTGCCCCGGCACTGGCGACAATTTGTCCAAACAAAACCTGCAGGAAAACTCTTACAGGCATCAACCATCAGTAGCTAAATCATTAGTTGAGAGAGTCGACCCTTTGGTGTCCGACACCGGAAATGAAGTGGTTCATGCTGAGGCATCCTCAGATGACTCTGGTTTGCCATCTGTATACACATGTACTCCTAAAAAATCACCACAAGGAGAAGGGAACTATTATGAAGATTTCAAACCAAGAGACAACAGTGTTCATAAAGATTCCATCCAAGATAGGAACCCGACTTGTAGTGAAGAGACAAACCTGGTAATCTTGAAACCTGAGCTAAGACCAAGTTCGACCAAGAGGCCCATTTTGGATGGTGAGGAATCGATTCTCAAGAAACCTAAGCTCACATTCCATGCCATGGTAAAAGTCAAACCAGATTCAAGATGCTTTGGCACCATGAGTTCTGAATCCAAGTCTGAGGGGAATGCTCTCACTAAAAATACCCTAAATGTAGAAGGTGAGGGTTGTGGTGAAGAATCCGTACCTGATAGATCCAAACTATACCAAAATAGTTGCCAAGCTGCCAAAGATTGTATCAAAGGTGAGCAAGTGATACAAAGCATTGGGGGAGAAGCTGAAACAGGTTTGAGTGAAGATGCTGCTGTGAAATCCAAGGTTCAGACTACAAAGACAAACAAAGGGAGAAATTCTAGTGAGCCAATTGTAAATGCTAGCAGAGAGGAAGTTACTGTGGAAGGAGATGGCAGTGCTGATGCCAGACCAGAGCATACCCTGGAGGGTAGTACGGTATTGAGAGGAGAAGAAATTGAGGGAAAAGATGAGGTGCTAGAAGATGTTGATACCAATCAAGTAGTCCGTGCAGACGTTTCTGACCTTGAGGCTGTACTCACAACTGAAGATGGTGGCACTGCATCAATCAAGCGAAACACCAAAGAAAATAACAAGGAAGATAACAAACCAAGTATTGCCATCTCTGGACTGACATCTTCAGATGCAAAGTCTGGAACCAAGTCAAAATCTTACACTAGAGGTGAGGACGCTGATTTTGATGATAAACAGCATTACACAGCTGATAACAATGAGATAGGAGGTAGTAGGAGTGGTACTCTTGAAGGTTCAGTAATCATAGAAGGAGAAAGTGACACCAGCTTTGATGAAGTAGAGCAAGATGTCGCCCACCAGGCTGCAGGACGACAAGAAGATCCGAAAGATACTTCAGGTAAAGCAAGCAGCAACTCTTCTTTGCAGCCAAGAGCTGCTTGTCAATTAGAAAGATTCTTATTTGGTTATTCTTCCTCTGATCAAGAAGAAATACCTTGCAACAGCAATGCTTACCGGGTTGTTTGTGTGGAGGCAGAATCATCAAGAGCTAGCACTCCAACCACAGACGTCATGAGCATCAACTCCATGTCCGGTCATGTTTCCCCAGTCTCTCCTCTTTCTTTAGAGGAGTTAGACAGGACAAGTCCCCTCTCACCCCTGGCGTCTGCCCCTCATAGCCCTCTTGTCTCTCCTCTCAGTCCATCTCCAAATATATTTGATTCCTTTGTTGCTTTTCCAAGAATAATATCACCCTTGCCACCTTCGCCAGAAACTCCAGAATTGGAATTAGATGATGATACTGTTGAGCCATCAGCACCGAGAGGTGTCGTATCAGCTGATGTGGTCAATCGACCAAGGATGATTTCTCCACTATTTCCAACTCCAGTCCCGCCAGTTGTTTCCCCACTCTTAGAGCCTCCTATTCCCCATGTCCTGTCCCCCCTCAGCGATACCTCTCCACAGAGACTTGGCGAGTTCGCTCTCCGTGATCGCAGCCCCATGATCTCTCCCTTGAGGAACCCCCTTATCCCGTCACCCTGCAATTTTCACGCAGAAGCTCCGAGTGATGCCTTGTCAGTGAGACCTCAGCACTTCCCAGCTCCTAGGAGGCAGCCAGCATCTCGATGCCTTGCAGCATCTTTCACTATCGCCACCAGTCCTCCAGGCATGAGCCATGCTCCTGAGATCATCAGTCCGAGACTCCACTCTTTGGCTTCAGAGCTGGGGTTCGAATTTGGAGAGTCTCAGCCAAGTACTTCAGGGTTCCAGAGGCAGCGACTCTCAAACATGGCACCAAGTGCTGCTCATGAGGCTGAAGCAATTGCATCTGAAAAAGTCGAGCATGAAGAAAAAACAAAGGAGTCTGGAGAACAGGTGCCAACATCTGTGAAATGGGGTTTTAAGAAAATTTATGCAAAACCAGAAAGTGCCAAGAATGAGAAATTGCCTGAAACTTTAATTAAAGTAGACTTTAGGGGACAAAATAAATCCAAGGGCCATAATGTACATGAAAAAACACAAAAGAAATCTTTAGTCAATAGTTTGAAAATGTTAAAAACACACAAAAGTCCAGAGAGGGAAAATGAAAGTCCTGCGAAATCGAGAAGCATAATTAAGCAAAAGTCCACTGTTGAAGTGGTTGAAGATAAGTCATTTGGAAAATATAGGAGGAAAAAGGACAAAACTTCCTCAAAATACAAGAACTCAGTTCAGTGTAAAACTTCTGAAGACGCAGAAAGTAAAATGTCCAAAAGATGTACAAGAAGTCGATCTGGTGCACCAACAGATCCCAGTCTTTCAGGATCTACTTTGTCAACCCCGTCATCTTTACTTCAACGAAAATGTGACAAAGTTGAAAAGAACTTTGAATCCAATCTAAAATCTTCCAAGAGAAAGAAGAATTCCAGAAATAGATCTGGAGAATTAGAAGTTATCGAGAGGACCGTTGATGCAGGAGTAGATGGATACAGAGACACTTCTTTCAAGAAAACGCCTGGAGACGTTGCATCAGCTCAACAGGCTTCTCTAAGTCAGCCAGTGGGACAAAGTACCTTGTCAGAAAGAAGACCATCACTTCTCATTCCAGCAGTTGAAGTAAAAAAGGTTTCTGGTTTCAAGAAATCTGGCTCAATGCGAAAGACGCAAGACTCAAAACAAGAGTCAGAAGCTTTAGCGAGGGCAGGGGACTCTGATCATCTGACTAATACTTTTTCAGAGAAAGTAAAAGCCACACAAGAGGATCAGGGCACTAGTGAGGGAAAACCTCACTCCAGGGAGCCAAATGCTGCTGAGAACAATTCTCCTCTGGGGGACTTCAGTATCGAGGCAAAACATGGTGAAAACAACTCATTTGGTCATAATCCACCTCAAGAAGACGGTGCGCCAGCTTCTGGTGATGATACCAACTCCTATAAAGGTTCCCCTGAAGAGAAATGCAACAGCAACAAGAGAACCAACCAAACGCTGAGTCCAACTTTGATTACTGGTGGTAGCCAACAGATAGCTCCAGCAACTTTCCGGCAACTCCAGCCGGCAACTCTACCCAAGGCCATCCAGGTAAAATCCAAGATCGGCAGTGTGTGGGGAGATATTGCCTCTCGAAAAGACCCTAGATTTGATCTTTTCAACCGAGGTAAGAAAGATAAAGTCAGGGCTCCAAAAGCAGGTCGTGCTGAACCCAGCATGTCGTTTCATAGGGGTTCAGTAAAGACTGACCAAGAAGGAAATCCAAACCCTAGTGCCTTCTTCTCAGGTGCAGGATCCAGTTTCTCACCGAGAAGTCCACCTCCTCACCAGAGAATGGAGACACAAACTGCCCAAGGACCCTGGTCAGTAGAAGCCACCAAAACCCACTCAACAGACTCCACGAACAATCAAACCCAAACCTTAGCTACAGGTACTTGCACTCAAAGTTCAAATCCAATAAAGACGTTTGCGCCAATTGTAGCTGAAGATTGTAGAAGTGGATCTGATAAAGAAAAGGTTGATCCTGTTCAAGACTTACACAGTGGGAGTGTTAGAGCCCCTGTGTCTAAACAATCCGGCACTACTTCCTTGATCCATGGGATGCAAAGTGGACCAGGAGGAGTCCAACAGTGGATCTTGGGAGCTGCGGGAGGATCCCTGATGCAGACCAGTGATGTTCTAGATCCTGCTAGGTCCAAAGGGAACCTGAAGGGCAGAAAGAGACCTGTCGCCGGAAATTCAGGATTGGACATCAATGACCAGCCATCTGCTAAGCTTCCAAAAGTAAGTTTATTCATCATGTTGTGTTTTAATCATAACATTCTAAACACTTTCCTCATTTTCTTTGATCTCAACTTGTTTCTTCTTTTTTACAAAAAGAAAATTTTGTGTGCTTTTTTAAGATTTGTTAAATTTACTTTATTTTAGTCACACTTCTTCACTTGCAGAATGATACAAGAGCAATACAAGGAAATAAAAGTAGACAAATATGAAAAGAGTATAGTACAAACAAAAACAACAATAAAGTGTGCTATAACGTATTTTTTTTAGCTAATATCCATTCTGACCACTCTTAATTACCACCTGAGGACACAATGAGTAATTTGTAAAAAATTACCCTTTTTATTGTACCCTTTCAGAACAATTAACAATTAAGTGCTTCTCTGCATCCAGGAATATTATCCAGGAATAGGTGGTGACCAATTCTCATTAAAAGGGGCACATTGCCTTCGGATGAGGTGCTTGGGGCTGTAAATGGCATTTGTTATGAAATGAATACGGATGGAAATATATTTTAAAAGAAGAGTGTTATGATTTGCAGAAACATCCATTGAAACTGTGTGTTTTTGTGTACTTTCATGACACAACACTGTCCGTTATTTTGTAGAACCAAGTTTTTGACTCTACAAAATGGCGGACGATTTGTACGGGTGCTTGTATTTCTAGAGACAACTTAATTTGTTTAAATCACTACTCGCTTATTACAACACACTCTAGGTGTTTTTGTGCATGAACAACTCTTATAAAAGGATTAGGAGTAATTCTTAACAGCAAACGATTGAGAGATCTGAAATCTGAAGGCAATGTGCCCCTTTAATGTTGTCAATTGTCGTTTATCAACTACTGTTGATGAAATGCCTCTTTAATCTTTTGCAGATTATGAACCCTGCACAACCCGTGACCCATTCAAGGTCAAGGTCAGGGGTCAAACGTCCTGATTCAGATGTCAAGCGTACAACTGATTACAATCTTGAAGCTTTAACTCATCGGATTATAGAGCTGCGCTCAGACTCTGCTATCACTCCTGTGATAACTGAGGTTATAAATGTAAGTTCAACATTGGTTGAAAATGGTTGAATTATTATGCAACAAAATATAATCCAGAATATATTTACAAATGCACGCTTGCATTGTTTGACCTCAGTGATGGCAGTAAATGCATGGAGGCCAAAAGTATTATCACATAGTTTGATTTATTTCATTTATTTTGGTTATGAAAGCGATGACTCTTAGAAAAGTGAACTTATTCACTAACTAGCAAAGAACCCAATGGAAAGAAGACAAGGAAGGAAGTTTCAGTTTTAGATGCGGGAGGAAAACCCCAGAGAAATATTCTAGGGGAAAACCCACACAGTCAGGAAGGGACTGAAAACCCGATCCCCATAGTGCCTTCAGCGGGATTCAAACCCGGGTCCTAGAGTTGGAAGGCGAGGAAAGATACCACTACGCCAACTTGACCACTTTTCATTTCTTGATTCAATATTGTCGGTGACAAAATCAGTCAGAGTTAATAACTGTTTATTTGTTTATGTCTACAGTTTTTAGGCATCAGTGCCATCAGTCTCATGCCATCCATTCTTGCCAAATGTTGGTCTGGGAACAACAGTCCTAAGGCAATGCTTCTACCCCATGAGCAGGAGCTTGTAACATGCATCACGGAGTCGGTCTTCTCAACCACAGTAAGCATTAAGAAATAATATTTCACAGAATCGTCAGGTTTTGTCTTTACCCTTTTTTTGTTTGTTGTCTAGTTGATCTTAATAAAAAGAGACTTCAGCAAAGCTCCAACAAGGAGATATAAAGGCCAAATAGCAACTTAAATCAACTTTTACCATCAAACTTGGCAAGGCATCTGTAATTTTTGCAAAGCTGTGCATTGTTTAAAGAATAGAGGTTTGTTAAGAAACCAAGAAGCTTTCATCTTGTGAATGTCTTGTGTGTTGTTTTTTGTAGAAATCCAACATGAGCATGCTTTTGTCTTGCCTGTCGAGGGAGATTCAACAAGCTGTTTCCACTGAGTCAAATCCTAGGGTCGTCGTTGGGGCTGCGTACTGCAGGATGCTAGCTGCAATCGCCAGGAAAATAGGTAAGATGAAACCTCTGGCCATCAATGGTCAGGATTTTCTTTCTTCCAATTTTAGGGGGTGGTCGGGTTGGAGTAGTGGTTTCTTTCCTCGCATTCCACCTCTGAGACCCCGGTTTGAATCCTGCCGGGGGCACTGTGTGGATTGAGTTTTTTTTTTCCCTTCTTAATTGCCTGGGTTTTCCACGGAATAATTCTCTGGGGTTTTCCTCCCACATCTAATTAAATTGTCCTTGGCTTTACAACAGCATGAAATAAAATAAAATTTCAGGAGTTTTGAGGTTGATCTTCCCTTTGCCATTAGATTTGTCTTGAATGACCTGAATCGACCATTGAAGGGAGCCAAGACATGGCACTGTCAAGACATGGCGATGGCTATTGTGATGGAGAAGGTTTTTGACCGCAAGCGCCATAATTACAGGTTTATCTTAGTTTGACTGCCTGTGTGTCATATCTGTTATCAATGGACAAATTAATGAGTGTACTAATAATTTCAACAATGAAAAAGCAGTTTCTTTTTACTTGTTTGACACTACGTAAACTTAGTTTACACACCCCGTCAAAGATACTACGAATTTAACACCACCGTAGCTCCCTTGGGAGTTTGAAACCCATTTTGCCAAGTATGTGGGGCACCAGGCTATATCAATGACATGAACCATCTCTGCCCTCACAGGTAGCCATTTACTCCTGGGTGAAGAGAAGCAATTGTTGTTGAGTGCCCTTTTCACTTTGCCGCTAGCGTGTTGGACTGTATGTTTTGTTTGATTCTGTTGGTCTAAGGACAGCACTAGCAAACAGATTGTGCTTTACATGGGATCAGGTAGACCACCATAATCAGTTTGTGTGCCAAGTTTATCATGTGGTGTTGGATTTCGTTAGAGTGAACAAAATTCCGGTAAATCAATCAGTAGAGTTGACTTTTGGAGCGTCTCAAGCACAACAATAAGTGAGGCACCAGTGGCAACAACGTAAACTTCATGGAATTTTGGCTGGTAACCTGTAACCTGTTCTCTGCCTTAGCACGTTTTTGTGCTTACAGGCTTTGTGAAATTGTGCCCATATCTTGAACACGGACACAAGACCACTCGGTGCTTCACCCTTCTTTCCGTTTAAAATGAAATTGTTTTATATCACCAGGAGCCATCGAAAGAATACGAATCTTGTGTTATGACATCGTACGGGAAGACATTCCAGATGCTGCAGAACTTCTATTGAATGTGGCCGTTACCTGGACGACTGTCATAAAGAGAAAGGTATGATGAAGGTTTCATTTATCATTCATAAATACCTGGAAGAGGCCATCATTCTGATTGTTCGAGAGGAGAGTATGTGGCCATGTTTAAAGGTGTGATATAAACACAGTTAAAATTGATTAAATGACCTGAGATTATTGAGTGAAAAGAGGGCGCCATCTGATGATTGCTCGGAGCACGCAAATTTCAAGGTCCAGTTAAAGTTGTTATGTCGCATATATTGGACTCCCTTGCAATAGTTTAAACTGGTTCTTGTGGAAGGAATATGTTATATATACTGTACAACAAAAAAAACAAAACAGCTGCAGCCTTGAGTAAAACACCATCTGAAAAAGAAGGGTGACAAAACATAAGGGCACTATTTCACAAGTCAATAAGCAAAAATATTGCACCCTGCTGGGGTTCTGGGCAGCCCGATCCTGGACATCGTCCCTCCCTTTGGTCAATCAGCTCATGCAAGTCACCCTGCCATGTGTTCCTTCCTCCCGAATTCCAAATGTCTGCAGGTTTGACCAAGTGCACTGTTCAAAATGTTTAGACCAATCTCAGATCAGACACTTCTTTCAAAAAGAGATTTATTACATTAGCCTTTTTGAGATATGGTCGACACCGTAAGAGTTCAAAGTTTGGTTTCACAAATATAACCAAATCTAATAGTGTTCTAGCAATGTGCCCACCTTATCTCAAAACAACTTATGGGTTTTACCTCAAAACTGTTACCTCTTGGTACAGTAGAAAAAACTGCTTTGACAAACACTGCAGAATCCATGAATTGTGTTCAGTGTACTGTTCATCTGGTAAAGCGACTGGTACCCCATGCGTAAAGATGAATTGTTTACCACTTTGCAGAAGAATGGGCAACCATTGTGTCTCTGCACAACTGTCAGGAGTGACGGTCCCAGTCGAAGCATTTAAGCAATGCAGTAAACAGACTGTGACGTCGTCTGTCCAGGGGTCGAATCAAAGATGGTGTAACTCTGTTTTCAGAACCACTGCCTCATCAAAAAGGGATTCATTTTAGTTGTATCCTTGTACAAATTAACTCACTAGGTGCATGGTGGAAGGTTTTTGCTTGAAATGCTATAGTTTTGGGGAAATTGAATAAAACATTTAGTTTTGATCTCATGGGTCCAAAACTAGATGGTCAAAGACAGTGAAAATATTTGATGGGGTTTTTACTATTTTCTTGTGAACGATTGTCCTAAAAGTTTCACAGGTTTGTTATTTTATGTCAGGTCACGCAAAGTGTGGCTACTAGTCTTTGACAAGTACTGAAGTTGTTCGCATCCTATATTTCCAACGGGTAAATATTGACAAACTGTTTTTATTATTGTTTTCTTTTTCCTGCAGGAAGGACCTAAAGCACTCCCTCTTTGTTCTGCGTTGGAGATGATTATTATGCAACGTCTTGCAAATGCTGCATCCGCTCGAGATCAACAGGCACAACAGGTATGTTGTTTTTTTAAATGATTAGGGTGGGATGTTTAACCGGTAATCTTTTAACTGTAAACAAACGCTGAAATCCGTTTCCAAATTTCTGGTGAAACCCGTTTCCGAACAGTTGAATCAGGCTGACAGTAAATTAAAGAAACCTTCCTTTTTTTTATAAACGAAAATTGTGGAGTGAAAGATTTGGTTCTAATAAATGGCAGACCGTGTTAGTTCACAAAGTAACAGGAAAACCACACAATTTTGAGGTATGTTTGTTTGGATCGTTATATTTTGACAATTCATAAATACCTGGGACAGTTTATTTATTCTGATTGGTCGAGAGGACATAACGTGGCCATGTTTAAACGTGTGATATAAACACGGCTAGAAGTGTTTCACAGTTTGCACAACGCGGAACGCACGTTCGAACATGATGCGCGCCATTCCATTTTGGGAGTCAAACTGTGCACAAGAATCATAGAGTTGACTTTCAAACTGGAAGGGCGCTCATCTTATTCGAACGTGCATTATGCGTTGTGCAATGGGTCAAGAAGTTTAACGCAGAATCGAACTGATTTGTTTTAATCTTTTTACAGGTTTTTGTCTATATTTTCAAGGGGAAGATATTTATGAATGGGAATCAAAGTGTGTTGAATCGGTTTTAAACTTGTGGTTTAAACCCGCCGAGTCCTGGTTCTTGATAATTTTACCTCAACTTCGTCTCGGTAAAATTATCACTAGAACCAGGCCTCGGTAGGTTTAAATCACTAGTTTAAAACCTCTTCACCACACATTGATTCCCTTATTAAAACATCATTCCAACCAAATTCATTTCATAACAAACGCTTTTTATAGGCCAAAGCATCCAATCTAAAGGCAATGTGTTTCGTTAATCATGCCACTTTGTACATCAATTTGCATACCAATATATAATGAATATTTTTAATGTGATTAACTGTTTTCTTTGGTTATTTTCTCGTAGATGATGAACTGTTTCCAATCTATCTGTGGATGGAATGTCCCGAGCGAGACTGCCATTGCTGAGAGCTGTTGTAAACTTCTTGTTTCCCTTCAAGATGTTACCATAACCAAGTTATACACCTCGGAAAAGTCAGGTATGCCTTGCACTTAATATTAACCCTCCTACTCTTGGTAATGTTTCCCATTAACCAAAATCTCAGAATTCTACTCACCGGTTTCACTGTGACTCTTATCAGCTGTTATTAGTTAAATAATTGTTTTATAAACATTCACCCTTGAACCCACTTCCCCATGGCCAGTGATTCTGACCCCCAAATTGGTGCAGCTGGTGTCAAATAACCGAAATGGTCGATTGTTATGATTCAAAGTTGCTTTCATGATAACATTTAACACTCTTTCCAAATACTTCACATTATAAACAAGAACTTGAGAAATTTCGTCGATGGTTGTGTCAATAAACTCACAGGCAGTGACACCCTTAACCACATGTTTACGCCTCATGAACTTTTGATCAGATAAGAAAGATCTTGTTGAAAATTGCTCATTCCCAAACCTGTAGGTATGAACCTGAGTTTGTAAAAGGCAAAACTCGGGTCTGCTTTTAATGTATGATTCACGTAATGAATCATTTGAAACTATTCAACTGCGTCGGGTTATGTGTGGTGGCACAACTGTGCACTGAACTAAACTGTGTCTATGTACGACTGTGAATGCGTTAACCACATGGTGTCGTACTGCAGGCTGGAATAGTTTATCTGTCATTCAAAACCTCGGTGGATGATATTGAATGGTCAGACAGTAGGAAGGTTGACTGTGTACTGTGTGGATACGTTCACCACATGATACCATGTTGCAGGCATGGGGCATCACATTTTTCCAAAAACTTGTTTCCGTCTTATTGATATTTTGAAAATATGGAGGACAAATATAAAATGCATGGACAACTTTCACCTAGTAAAACATTTTTACATTTCATCGCAATAACTACATTCAATGAACAAGTTTTTTGATTTTTAAAAAGCCTTTTTTAAATTTTCGTTAGAAACAAGCAAACAGTATCTTGCTCAGTAAGTGAGGACTCCAGCTAGCTTGAAAAAGCTTCAGAAACTTTCACTTTTGTAATTTTTTGTACCTAATTTCCCAACAGAACATAGGTTTGAAAATTTAACTTCCAAGTCGTACGAGCTGGTGAAGACCATTGAGTTGTATGCTCAGCACCTCGGTTGGGAGTGGACCAATGACTACCTCATCAGGGAGAAGCTGTGGCCTGTACTGAAGATCTGGAGTCAAGGCTTACTGCAGGCTACCAGTCCAGCAGGAACCAGTCACGACGGGTTGAAACCGGATGGCACTGGAGTGGGTGTGGAAACACCGGCGGATGCATCGGCCTGTGCTGTCATGAAGATTATTGGTGAGTTCTTAATCTCTTTTTTTCTTTTCCCTTTTTCCAGTATTTCTAGTATTTTTCTTCACTTTCTGTAGACCATTTCTCAGCTGTCACAAAACTTTGTGTTCTATTGGAACCCACAATTTAAGCAATATGTAAGGTCGATTAATAAAATCCCTAATGTAGCTCACTTTCACGAAAACAAATGTAAATGTGTAACTAAACAATCGTTTTTTAACAAGACCTATATTTTCTGATGGACCGGTTGACATTGTATGCTTTTTAAACCTTATTTGAGAGATCTTGGGACAACTCTTTGACCGAAGACACCACTCGAAATAGAAGAACAATATTATTTGAATTGGGAAAAAAATCCACAACAAAAATCGGCCTTCAAAAAGGAAGTGGGCGGGTACGCTAAACAGGTTTTGGTTTTAAATTCGCCTAACAAACTGTTTACACAGTCAATGCAGCATTTACGCTCTTGCCATATTTGTACATGCAATTTGACTTTCTAAATAGTGAGCATGGCAGACAGCAGCTGCATGTGATGTTGGTGCAAAGGTTCTGTAACTGTTGGATGTGTATACTTTACTGCAACATCTCTGAATGTTTGACTTTCACATTTTAATTTTTACATCCAGGAAACGTTGCATCACTCGGACTTAAAAGAAACAGGCAGTCAGTGTATGAGATTCTGAAGATGCTTGCTGGAGTCCTCCAACAACCGACGGAATCGGGTAAGCGTCTTCTTTTTGAGAAGTTATGCCTCCTTTGATTGGTTGATAGGATGAGTTTAGGGCCATGTAGTGGGTAGGGATGAGGTGGTTTGGGTGAAAACTTTTCTTTTTGGGTTGACTGTGTGTATGACTTTTTTCCTTTTTGGGAAGTGGCCTGAAGCTTAGAGTTTTGGTTTGTACACAGCGCTCTGTGGGCAAATTTTTTTTCTTCATTTTTACAAAGTTATTCATGTGTTGGAATTAATTACTAATTAAAACAGTAGCAAGAATAAAACATATTGACAGCTGTGTATGGATGAAGACTTCAGTTTTGTCATAAAAAATGTGTGTATGTGGAACTTACAGGTTAATGTCTTCTGCCTGGCACCCCCCTCACAAAGATATTGACAAAAGAGAGAGAGAAACAGCCAACATTAGGGCTAGATAGCTCAATTGGTAAATCCCTGGGGTGGGTTAATTAACTCAAGCCGTGGTTCTGGGCACTAGGGTTCAACTTATATTGAGTTGTCAATATTGCTGAAGTGATCTGTATTGTGACATCAGACTTTGCTCAGCAGTTAAGATTGATTCACAGTTAACATCAGTCTTAGCTCTTTGTGAAATCAAGCCCTGGAATCCTCCAATAATACTAATGTTAGTTCTTTCTCTGCGATTCTCATAGTTCCATTGACTGTCCAGTTTTGCACGGCAGAAGCAGTGCTAAGTCTCTCTCCCAGTAACCCGACATTCGCCCTTGCTGTTCTACAGCAGTGGAAGAAGAAACGACTGGATAACCTCCCTTCCAGAATCGAAGACAAGATGTGCGTCCTCACCAAGATCGCTTGTGTTGCTTCAGGCGCAACTAATTAGTGACCTGTGGCGGGGGTTTGACTAAGTGAACTTGTTGATATTTATTAGAGTAGTCGGGGGTCCGGAAGTCATAGACTGATAGTGGTATCTGAAAGTCTTGGATCCAACCTTGTTCCTATGGGTGGTGGGCAGTGTCAACCCCGCTTGGAACAGACCCCGAATGGGAGACACTGACTTAGAGACTTCTTCATTTGCATCAAGCACTTGTAGTCTGCTTAGTATGCACATTCGTATTGCATTTCAGATATTAAATATACCTCATGTAAAAGGGTATGCACAACATTGGTAAGATTGAAAACATAAAAGTTCACAGATTTTTCTCGAAACTCACACGGTATTAAAGATTTCTTTTTTCTTTAGTTTAAATTCTGTCATTATTGAGAAATTAGTACAACAATTAGTTTCGACCCCCAAAATCCTAACAAATGAAATCAGTGAAATGTTTTTTTATTATTTTTTTCTTGTGACCCCGATGACCAGTTGACCTTTAGGCTTTCAGAGTTTTTTTCTTCTTCATAGTATGCATGTATGTTGGGTTGCATAAAGTGTGGATACGGGTCTTTGACAATTACCAATTTTGTCGGCGTGCCTTAAAACCCCCACTCGCACATACTGTGAAATAAAGCAATAACATGAAGCAAGGTGACAAAGAGTTTTTGGGGAAAACAAACTGCTATGAGACTGTTTGAGTTGTAGTACTTTACTTGTGTTCCAGGTTGTGTTTATCTTGTTTTTTGGCTTTGAGGTAGAATCATAGATTGGTAAAAAAGTTAGGACCATAACAACTTATTTGGTGAAAGGCAGTGCAGCTGTTGATAGTATGTTTAGAAAGGATTCCCCTTAAAGAAATATAGTTTGCATTTTTCACCCCAAAACATTTGGACCTGAAAGGATTCACTACCTTTAAGATTTTATACCACCATGAAACGTTAATTATGTCAAGCCTCCCCCTTTTCAATAGGCCCTTCCCACAAAAT
>JAUELU010000018.1:4395500-4412970 GCA_032357145.1 Evasterias troschelii
AAGGAGTTTCCCTCCCAGGGTTTACTATTGTAAACATGGTTGGAAATAAAGTAAACCATGGGGACGAGGTTGGGTATGGTACCTACCTGTGTGTATACCGGAGCGTAGTTGCAGCTGCTCATTCGGACGGTGTCTCATTCTGAAGCTTTTAACTGAGCTGAGGAGGTCTAAGGCCATGCTGCCGATCTCCACGGCGTGTCTGTTACCGTTGCGTTCAGGCACGCCGGACGCAACCATATATGCGTCACCAATAGTTTCCACCTTAATAACGAGAAGTAGAATATAACTGAAAGTTAAAGATATTTCAATGTGGCGCGTCATGGCCGAGCGGTTAAGAGCAGCGGACTCAAGCTCTGGTGTTTCTAGTCAGTATAGAGTGTGAGTTTGAGTCCCGGTTGTGGCACTTTTGTCCTTGGCCAATACACTTTACCATAATTGCTTTGTCCTTCGGATGGGACATTAAGCCGTGGGTCCCGTGTAATGGGATTGGTGGTGCACGTTAAAGAACCGAGAACACTTATCTTGGAATAGTAGAAGTTAACCCAAGTGTTTCTGGTTCACATAGCACCCCTGTTTACAGATTTGCTCAAGCTTAAATTCACTGATGAGCCATCCTTGAAACCAGAAATGTACAGTGTAGTAATATGGAAAGATAGCTTTCCTCACTGACGTACTAAAACCTAGTCGTAGTTTAAAAGATGTAATAATACACCGATCCATTAAGCCACGCCCATTTCTCATTGACCAATCACAACCGCAAAATCTGATCACCATTTGAGCCGTTTGGTGATCTTTGCACTAATGGTGATCGGGTTTCGCGGCTGTGATTGGTCAACTCGTAAGGAGGCGGGGCTTAATGGATTGATCTATTGCATCTGGGATCAAGAATTGTGATTTAACAGTACACTGATGTGTGATAAGCACTGTATACTCAGTGCGCTCCTCAGTCATGACGTATACTTTAGTGGGATTCAATTCAATTCAATTCAATTCAACTCGACATTTATTTCCATATTGCAAAAAGTACATACAATATTAAGAAGGTCTATTATTAAGCAAAGATGTATAAAGAACGTATAAAAACAATTATAAGTGAAGCAGAGGCAGAGGCAAATATGGAGGCATATTCAGAAGACACCACCCCCGCTATTCTAGAGCAGTTGTTGTAGAAGTTGTTTGATGGCTCAGACTGGTTTGTTTTATCAATTCGAGGTTTAAACATTTCGATCTGCATGCCTCTATTGTGAAACTATCTTACCTTATAAACATCGTAGTTGTCAATCGTATCATCAAACACAGTGTACAAGTCACTCAATAGTTCCACAACCTAACAAAAGACAGGAATTGTTAATAAAAAAAACAGACGCCGATTACGTTGTTCCTACCCTGGTACCGGTGTGGACGGAGATTCTGTCCCCCCATATGGAGAACTGTGTACAAACTGCTTTTGATAGCGCCCTCTTTTGAATCATCCCTCTCCAGCCCACGTTAATTTCCCATATGGGGGACAGAATCTCGGGGGGACAGATTTCCCTATGACACCGGCTCGTATAGAACATAGCTCAACAGACTTTTTTGTTTTTTAATGCCATTTTCTGTTGCTGCTATAGGTTGGAGTCAACAACTGCACATTATCAAACAATAAGGGTCCAATTTCATAGAGCTGCTTAAGCAAACACATTTACTTTACCATTTTCTGCTAAGCAAAATCGACAAGGATACCATAGTCACAGATATTATAGGCCTACACGTAATTGGTATTTTGACTGATAATGTTATTCTGGTCAGCACAATTTTGCTGTACTTAGCTACCTTTTTGTGCTCAAGCAGGTCATGTGTTTTCTCTCACTCAACGCTATTACAGAAAGAAAGTCAGCCTAAAGGTCGCGACCCCAAAGTTAACTTTTCCTTGTAATTATGTTAATCACAAAGTTGGAATCCACACTTGAACACTGAGGGCGCACTTGGGTTCCCTACAATTTTCATGACATTGGGCAAAGGTTATCATCTTTTAGTCGTGGTTTAGTAAAGTTTAGGGTTAGCTTCAGTTGGTCCAACAACATTTCTGGAAGAGGAATGAGGTTCACAAAAACCTCTCGTGTTTGCAGAAGTGCACCGTGCCAGTAGAGGTGTTCCGTCTGGAAATCAATAATGATAATCGCTTTGAGACGACTGTTTATGTGCTATATAAAACACTAGTTATTTATACCTGAAAAGGAGTACTCTCAGATGCTAGTCTGGTGAAGCCGACGATATCGCTGAAGTACACGGTAACTTGTTCATACTGCTCTGCGGTGACTACATCGCCACGTTTCAACTGAGCGGCTACCGTCCTGAATCATGTCAAAATAGAACATTGTCGACAAAAATTACAGAGGTGAGAGTTACTTCTGACAGCAAGGTCTGGAACCATGATCCTATTTTAGGCGGTTTGTAGAACTGATGGCATGTATATACTTTTTGGTAACCCCTGGTGCCGATTTCACAAGAGATACAATTGATCAATCAATCTGAATCTCTGAGCAAAGTGTGATGTCCCATTACGAATCACTACATTATATACTTTAATAATGACAATTTTAAGGTACGATCAAGGTGGTAGCATAGATTGTTTTTTGACAATGAAATGCCCGTGTTTGCAAAAATTATTACAAAAGATCGGTACAATACAGTATACTTGCTGAGAAAGCAGCATTAAATAAAAACCAGTCAAGGTACGTTCACAAGAATGTTGAACCCATTTTATGTTTAGCGAGGTTACGGCGGGTACCCACCACATTTCTGGCTGCAAACCCACACGGCGAACCCACACAAACCCTCAGAAATCTGAGAAACTATTCATGCATGAATCATTTCTCAGATTCAAATGTTTTTGGTTGAACTATTATCCAAACCATCCCTTTGAAGTGAATCATTTCTAAAACATAGTTGATGTTATCAACAGCTGCAGAGCTTCTCACCAAGCAAGTGTCTACATGGTAATTATATTTTGGAGTAGACCAACCTTAATATCAAAGTATGGCCCTACCTTAGAGGTGAAGTATTTTTTACAAATTGAACACACTTTAAAATAAACTTTATCTTTATTTGAGCGTACCTTGGTAACATCTGATGAAGTAGTTGGTCGGTTTTCTTCTTTTCTTCTTCCAGCTGATTCGTTCTTTCATTTACGAGCTCCTCCAAATGGTCAGCATACTTCTCCATCATCCCAATCATGTTATCAACAAGATTCTGCGTTCTATTTATTTGCAATTTTCATTCAAAAAGCGGACACAAAACGTACGTTAAAGTTTTGGGTAAAATGCAACGAGCACCATCGTGGTAAAAAAAAGTCGATTGATATCTTATTTGATACTATCTGGGCCCAATTTCAGAGAGCTGCTTCATCAGAAAATAATGATTGAAAATTGTCTGCTATTAAAGCAAAAAGGAGCAGAACATTAATGATACGTGTGAATTGGTCTTAGCCCAGATTTGTATATGTTTGATGCATTTACAATATAATTATAAATACGTGTATTATTGCCAAAGCTCCTCTAAGTTAACATCTCCTTTTTATATATACTGGTGTCCTAGGAAAATCTGTCCCCGGAGATTCTGTAGCCCATATAGGAAATTAACATGGGTTGAAGGAGGATGTCAAACCAATTTATGACCCTATCTTTAAGGTTTATTCAACAAAAGCGACTGGGAATGTAGAATACAATGAGGGAAAACTCACTTGCCACCGGATAGTTTAGTTACTGCTGATTTAATCTGCGACAGAGACGGCCTCTCATCGGGTTTCTCCCGCCAACAGATCTCCATTAAATCCATCATTTTCGGTGTGCAGGCATCCCTGGGCACAAAGGGGCGGAACAGCGGCCTGGCACCCATCTTGACGGCAGTGACAATTTCTGAAATTCAAGAAATGTATCAGTTTTTTAATTTGGCTTGTTGGTTGACAGACAAATTCATGAGCACACAAACACTTTGGATTGTCATTGTTGTCAATCACGAGACTATTGACAGTGACGAAGAAAGAAAATATATGAAATAACTTGGCCAGAATTGAGGACTTTGGGCCGCTGGGTGGCGTCAGCCTTTTCAGGTATAGTTTAAACTGTATCAGTCACTATGATCATGCGTACGTCTCCGAGAACAGTGAACTTTGAACTTAGTGTGCTGCCACCTAGCGTCCCCAAAAGGCTTCCATTGAAATATAATAAGGTTGAACGTTGGACAACACATACAAATAACACAAACCTTTAGGTTCCAAGTTTTGTGTACAAAAAGGCCCCCCGCGTATTACTATCTCCTGAAGTATGATCCCAAAGGAATAAATGTCGCCCTCTATTGTTCCGTAGGGACTTGATAGCGGGCATCTGAGGTGCTCTGGTGCCGTCCATAAAGAGGCTACACAAAACAAGGATAACGAGGAGAAAAAAAATGATATTCTTCTATCAACAACAATTGGGTTTGTAGTCAAACTCATTCAGATCGAATTTGTTAGCGGGGTATTTGGGGTTACAGATGGGTAAATAGATTGAAACTATGAACGCCAGCATTTGCTTCAATTAGTAGTTTCTTCCATGGCCAATGAAAACGAGGTTAGATTAATACGAAAGAGAGGTTTAATTTCAGTACATGTACTATTTTTGTTGACTAGATTTAACATGCTGCCCCAAATTGTATTCACATTGTTTGTACATAATTTTGCACTTGCCCGTTCATCCTCTTTAAATGCATTTTAAATGTTCTTCTCTGGAATAAGTCAACAGAGGGCGCCACAAGCACTAAAAACGCCACTAGACCACTTTCGACGCACCTTTGTATATGTCATGTTCCAAATCGCCCGTCTCGTCTTGGTCTTGTTTAAAGAGAGCAAATCCGTAGTCGGTCAACTTACACACCCATCTCTTATCGATGACGCAGTTTGACGATTTTAACCTGCCGTGCGATTTCAGCGGGGTACCACTGAGGTACTGTAGACCCTGAGAACATTAAAGGTATTACAGGATTGGTAGAGCTGACAAAATAGTTATAGACAGTGTTCATGTTTTGTGTGACATGAAACAGCAAACCTGTGAAAATTTCGGCTAATCTGTAGTGTGACTCAGGAGAAAATGAAAAATAAATCATGTACAAGTTTCAGCAATAAACACATTGTCGTCAACTTTGGTGGTAACAAACGAAATCAACTGCTGCATTTTTCTGACAAAAATTGCTGAAAAATTAAGAAAAGGTTCTACTATAATCGAAGCTTCCATGCAAAAAATGAACAATGGTGTTTTTAATCTTTTCAAATCTTGCCTTTAAAAAGATCAGTGAGTCAACCAGCTAAAAATATGTAACCAATTACGGACATCTATGTTTTGAATGTTTAAATGAACAAAATAATCGTGAACAACAGCGTAACGATACCTTACAAATATCCATGGCAAAAGACAGCTTGAAGTTGTCGTCAAGTTTGATGTCATCATTTTCAAGAACATCCTTTGAGGAAAATTCAAACAAAATATCAATTAATTAAAGGCTCTAAAAGTTCCTCCTAATCTGCGAACAAATAGATTAAACTGTCCCATCAGGAAGTATAGGTTTTCTCGTGGCCACTTTCAACAAAAACTTATTCAACTTGACACCAGTCTCTATCAGTTTCATTGGCGAATGAGTGCTCCGTTGCACCAACATTCAACAGTAAAAAGGAGTAGTTCAATTGCAACAGTGTATCATTCAATGGTCAAATGCGATCATTCAAATCCATTAAGTTGTAAAGGTCATTCAAGTTCATAAAAGCCAGCAGGAAGAGGCTGGTCAGCCATTCAGTTTCAATAATACTCTAAATAGGTTGTAGAAATCCAACTGAAGAATTATGTAAATGTAGTATCGAATGTCAATGTTAAATGAAGTAGAATGCTTAAAACCAACATGATTGAGAAGAACGAAATCACGTGTGCACGAAAACAAAATTTAATGCAACATCTAAAATGAAAAACTGGAAAAAACCTATAAACAATATGTAGTTGTCCTAGTTGTCTGTTTAATCTAATTTGTTAGGTAGGCCTATATTAGTGATAAGGCTTCCTTGTAACCCCCCACACACAAAAATAATAATACCTAAAACAAACAAAGACACAACCATATTTATAAAACAAAAAAAGAAGTTGTATATTAACATAAAATACATAAATAGAAACACAGTTAAACATTATTACTGAAACCAAGCACGTATGGTCTGATAATGTTTTCTTTCGAGTATTGTTGGATAAGTGAGTTACGTTTTGAACAGCATGCCATGGCTTGTCTCCGAGAAAAATATATCTCACCTCTCTGGCTCCAAACAGCGCCTTTCTAATGTATGTATCCACGTTATTAGCTTCGCTCGTCCCCAGCGCCTTGGCTTAAAACCAAAGACGCTGGGATGGGCAAACGTATCAAGCACGCTCATTGGTTAATTCTCGGTCTCATCATGCGTCACACTCACATTGCACGCATGACGTACTTCCTGAACAAGAATCTGTGCAAGCTGATTAGCACATCCCAGCGGTCCTGGATAGTAAGGCAAGGCGCTGGGGACGAGCGAAGTTATTAGCAATCAATGGGAGACTTTGGAACGCTAGGTGGCAGCAAACTGTAAAATGTCCATCGTTTCCGTAGTGCTGAGCATGCGCTTATTGGTTCCAGTGCCACCTCTCAAAAAGGCTCCTTTGTTTATAGTAATTATGAGAACACTCAATGACATACCTGTAAACTCCCTTTATTGCTGTATTCCATCAGGATGCAGATGTTGGGTTGATCGATGCACGCGCCAATGAACGAGTTTATATTCTCATGTTTCATGTTTCTTGCCTTTGTAAAAAGAAAATTATTAAAATACAAAATAATGCACTCTATCATTCTTAGAATTTGCCAATATAATCTGAGGCAAAAAATTCAACAATTTGCAAAATGACCTAAAGTTGTATACACGTCTTTTGCGGTGACACCTTAGCGGTACCTGGTTTGTTACCAGTAGGTTGTTGCTGGCCATCACGTTTCAACCATCATAACATACTGGTCGAAACGTCGATTAACAAACAAACAGAGCTGCCAACGTGCCTGATAACAGATTGCCACATTTCACTGCAAAGGCGTAAACTGCGTACTTAGATTTGTACGTGTGTGTTCTGCGGTCATTAGTGTCGAGAAAGACTCTTGGGTCAAAACGTCAGGCCAATAACGCCAGGTTTACTATTGCCTGAGGCCATCCAACTTTTTCCATTGATACTTTAATTTGGGGACTCATCCTCCATTGAAATTTTGAGAAATTCTAGTGGAAAATAGCCCCATCCCATTGAGAACTCTCTTTAAAATGGTGAAGATTGTTGTGGTGTAACACATACAGCCTCTCTATAAAATACACTGATCCAGATGTATAATTTTAGTTGTTAATAATTTCAGAATTATGCTACAAATTACCGTTGAAATTTCAATCAAAAGCTCTCTGTCAAGGGTAATAGCCTTCTTGTTCACCTGTTTGATCGCTACAAAGATACTCTGGTGGGAAGGGGGGGATAAACAAACAAAACATTAACAAGATTGAAAGTATTGAAAGTAAAATACTAAAAAGAACTAATTTCCAAAGGTCGATCTTAGCAATATGGATATAGAGAGAATTTACAGTCTCGTGTATCAGGTTTATACTAACTATAAAGTAAGATCAAGATTACAATAGACCGTGCAAGTCTTGCAAGTCTCAAATTGGTGCGATTCAAGAAGAAAACTGGGTCAGAATATTGTCCCGGTTCCGTGTCCAGGTGGGCCTACCTGACCCACTTTATGGTTCTCTGTAACCCAGAAATTACCCAGAAATGGTTCAAACTGACAACAAATCCGCGCTAAAGGTCACTTTCAGTTTACGGGTCAGCCTGCATGACCCAAACATAAGTTAGTCACCCCTGGGACCCGGAATTCGGTACTGCAATGGCAAATTTGGATTAAATGCAATTGAGCACTTGATACAAAAAATGGATATGGAAGGAAACTTGAAATATCTTCAGCAGTAACTGATATTCACACCTGAAAGAATCTGGTTATCTGCTGGATGAGGTTAACATCACATGTTTAATCTTGCCCTAAGTTCGCCCAATAAGGGGCTATTTTCTGTGAAGAAAACATCTATAAGACGGCAACAACTCAGAGAAGCTGAAGGCATGAATTGATATCCCTCTTATAACAGTAAGAGTTCTAAAGAGACGCATTTATGTGTATCTTGGAAGGGTTTGTTTTACATCTTTAGCAAATCGAGAGTGTATCAGTGAGACCAAGCAGAAAACCCGGTTTCACACTCAAACACCCTGATAGTAGAAACCAGGTCGGATAGCTGGTGGTACATTTACTATGAAAATATTTGTTAAAACTCTGCGAGTCACCGATTTAACACATTTTCCCCGTTGCACCACCGTACGGTGCTCGCGCGGTAGGCGTTTTATGTTGGGATGTAAATGACTGTGTTTGTGGGCCACAAATCTTGTTCTAATGGTCTGAACAGTTGAATCTAAGTTCACTAAACACACACACCAAAGATTTTAACATTCTGGCCCAATTCTGGCCCAATTCAATCCATTCACCAAACAGCCTTAGACCAGAGGCGGCAAGTTTGGTACTGCACAACTGCACAAACGAATGCCGCCTTGGCTCAGACAAACTTTGACAACGGGCCTACCCGGTGAATGACCTCTAGGGCAAAATCGGTTCAGCCAATTGTTAAGGACTGTTCAGGGTTGGATGAAAATTAATTTCAGCGAAATTGGAGGGAAAAAGGTGTTGTAATTAACAAAAAATATAAAAAAGTGCCTACGGCTTGAGTACAGGCGTTTCCCGCAGAGTATAAGAGAGAGAGAGAGATGCTTGCTACGGAATGAGAGGCCAGTGTTGGCAAAACAAAAGCGACCGTAACTGGGACCTCATCAAAAGCTTGTCAAAGAGTCTCGAGACCAACGTGCCTTGGGTCTTGCTTTCACTGATCAACTTACACAGTTGGGCCAAATTCCTTATAGCTCTGCGTACTGTTCGTGAACATTGGTGCTTAAAGGTATTGTATGGTAACAGCTCACAATCAGTTTCCACATTTTGTGTGATTCAACATATGCATGAACAAACAAACCTGTGAAAGTTTGAGCTCAATTATTGGTCATTGAGGTTACGAGAAAATAGTGAAAAAAGACCTTATGTGTTTTCTGAAAATCGAATTTTTATCTCGCGTGATAAAAACTTTTGTTTTACTCATTTCTCACAAACGATAGCATTTTAGGTAGAAATATTTTTAAGGAACCTTTTCAACCATTACTTACTTTAAATCATGTAAGTTATTTTGTGAGTCTGTGAACATTTGTGTTTTTCGATCTTACCTACAGTGTGCAGGGCCTGGAAAAAACAAAAACACATTCGCGCTTAAGACATGCGTAGGCCCCATTTTACATATCAATAAGGTTAAAAGGTTAATAGGCAATTTTGCTTATACTGAGCTGTTTTTGTTCGCTGATCAGCTAGCACAGAAACTCGGAATAACCCATGCACGCAGAGAGCGGTGACCATAAGTGCAAAATTTCCGCGGTGTGCCGAGTCATGAAAATTAGGTCCAGTGCCCAACTTGAGACAGCTGTTAAGCACAGAAGATTGCCTAACAGATTTCTGCTTAGCAACAAATGAGCAGGATACCAGTCTCGGGTTTCTGTAATGAAATTGTATTTTTGCTGGTTACCTTAATCCGGTAGGTATACTTTTGTTTTGCTGAGCTACTTTGTGCTTAAACAGCTCTATGAAATTTTGCCCTGATCTTGACTGCGATAAATGCTTACCTTGTACAAACCGTAGGTGCAGAATTTTTGTATGTCTGTGCAGTTCGATGACGCAGTTTGACGCCCTCCAGAGAAAGTGCCGCTTCTGATCGACAAATGGTCTTTAAACGACTGTGACTTAATAATTCAACAGAAAAAGAACACGCTGAATGAACAATCCTAATACTCACAAAAAATATTACTTCCTTTTGGATTGAACAAGGAGAATTTGACTATAGAGCGGGTTTTTGAACCTTAGACCTCCGGATTAATGTCCGGTGTCAAAGGGAAATCTGTCCCCCCGAGATTCTGTCCCCCATATGGGAAATTAACGTGGGCTAGAGAGGGATGATTCAAAAGAGGGCGCTATCAAAAGTAGTTTGTACACAGTTCTCCATATATGGGGGGACAGAATCTCCGGGGGGACAGAATCTCCGTCCACACCGGCACTCTACCAACTGAGCTATCTATACACCAATCCTTCACCGATCTTGAACTCATGCTGGCAGCAGATACTGCGGTGGTACCTGGGTGGTACTGCGCTACCTAGCGACGGGTTTAAGGGTTGGGCTATATACGGCGATTGTCTGATCAGCTTATCAGATAATCGCCGTATAGCCCAACCCTTAAACTCGTCGCTAGGCAGCGCAGTACCACCCAGGAAGCGATTTCCCCGTACCACACTAGAGCCATTGCATACACGCATAAGGTATGGGCCCTTTCCGGATCCCTTCACTGTTGACCCCCTGTTTCTAGTGTGGTACAAAAAAAAAACCAATTGCACCCAGGTACCGCCGCAATAATTGAGCGTATCTGCTGCCACCAAGAGTTCAAGATCGGTGAAGGATTGGTGTATATAGCCACGGTCTCCCTATTTTTCCAATGTCTTTAATCGGGGTTTCAGTTGAAGTAATTCAGACTTTAACTTCCGTGCAGCCAGGGATCGATCACACCCAAGTTTACGATGCAACCTGTGTAAGCGGCAGCAGAGGGATACTACTAAAGGGCGTGCGACTATTTATTTTTTGATATTTGACAACTAAAAAAGACCAAGGCCGGCTAAATTAAGCGATTTTCAATAAAGTAAAGGTGTTTTGCGTTAAGTTTTCATTTTGTTTTGTAAAAGTAGATATTTAAATTTGTCCGCAAAAAGTACGCCTTGCATAAAAACACAATCGACGATAAATTGTTAAATAGGCTTATCTCAGTGAAACAACAATGGCGGAGTTCAAAGAGGGGAAAAACATGTAAACAAGGAAGAAATTGACACAATATTCAAAGCAAGATATGAATACTAAATTAAAAAATTGGAACTTAAGTATAAACCAGAGAAAAGTACAGCTTGTCAGATATTATAACTTACCCCTATGTTTGGCGAATGAAAATTTAATGACGATGACTTTTTGGTGTCAAATACGATATCGTAATAGTTGACTCGCCAAAGGTTTATTGCTTGTAACCTGGATTCATTCTTCAAGCGTCTGCAGAAAACCGAAAAGGAATTATATTAAAAACAAGATCACTTTTACGCGGAAGAACTAAGTGCTTTAGTTACAAATAGTGATCCCGGACGAACTGCTATAGGAGTGCAAGTCACTGATCGACGACTTGAAGGAAGGACGAGTTTTAAGTTCTTCATTGAACGCACACAGCCGTAAACACTGTAAGACTGTGGCACGAGAAACGGTCACTTTTACAAAATAAATTGAATACCGTTTCAAAAATAGCGGCTGAGGCCTCGGCTGCGTCACCACGTTAACAAACGTGGATGCACGTCCCCCTCTCGGCAACACTAGCAACAGCAACTTAAAAACGGTGTTCCTTTTTTGATTGCATATTGCGCCAGCAGAGCCTCTTGTAAAAGCATTACATGGTGCGATGTAAAGGAATGTCACATACTTCAAAACATAGCTCCACATACCTTACACTTACAGGATAAATTATAATAATGTTGGAGCGTTATGAGCGTCACTAAGAGACTCTTCACTTAGCGCTATACAAGAAGCAACTTTTTATTATTATTATTATTATATTCTACCAACTAACGTTTTAGATAAAGAAAATAACAGTCTTACCGATAGAAAAACGCCAACACCGACGAGCCGGCTACAGCCAGTGTAAACACACAGCAAGATATTATAACAATGACGAACTCTGATAAATGAACAAATAATTAAATAAGTCTTAATTCGGTAAAAAGAAAATTGAACGGGACAGAGCTACTTAAAGCACAAAAATATGTTGGGTCTTCAAATGGTCTTCAACAATTACCAATGTTGTCTTTGTGCTTGAGAAAACATCATTGCAAGAGCAAGAGCCGCGTCCGAATCAGACGAGTTCATCTACGCCAGTGGCCGTTGCCTGTAACAAAACGTTGACGAATGTATCTTTCAGCGTTCCGGTGTGACCGGCAGGAGATTCTGTCCCCCGGAAATTCTATCCCCAATACGGCGAACTGTGTACCTGAAAGCGCCCTCTCTTTATCAACCTCCATGTTAATTTATGAGGACAGAATCTCCGGGGGACGGATTTCCCTTGGACACCGGCCACAGCCACTGCCGCATTCGGACCGTGGTCTCACTTTAGATCAAGCTAAAGGTTACTCATTATAGGGAAATGCATTATGGTGATCTGCTCTACCTGTATTCGATTGGCAATTCTCATCTTCCCATCCACAGTCTGGTTCTCCTTTCGGTGGCATTGTTGCCCCTCCAGGCCAGGTTGGTTGAAATCCCGGTGAGGATGTCAGCTGCTTGGTTATGTGATCGTAATGCACAAAGTCCTCAAACTTATTGACACTGAAGTCCTGCAGTGCGTAGTCTGGATCCCGGTCTCCAGACTCATCGATCGTCACAAAGTTATCGATACCTGAAAGTAGAAACGTTTGGGTGTTTTCTAAACCTCGGTTTATATGCTCCGGTTTATATGCTCTGTTCGATGTTGAAGCACCGGTGCTAAGTGCACTCTGATGCAAAGTTAATGACGGAGCCCAAGCCGGAACCGGAGCCCAAGCCGGTCCCGGAGCCCAAACCCAAGTTTAATTGAAAAGGCCTTGGGTCGTTTTTGAAAGTTAGCGGCTGAGGCTAGATCAAAACGTTAGCGGCTGCCCTTAGCAACATACAACTGGAGCCGTATTATCTTTTCAGAAAAGGCAGTAAGGTTAGAGACAATAGAAAACATGGATAACTGATTATTCTAAAAAGACATTTTGTGCATCAATATAACAAAACTTTAACACTCACCTAAAAAGTGCCGGTTTCTCATTTTAATTCCGATGGCTGCTCCATCATACTCATTACCTCCCTCTGCTAAGACGTCACTGAGACCTAAGGCATACAATAACACTGCGTCGTAAAGCGGACCCGCGTGGACATCAACCTAACATACAAAGTTTCAAATCGTTTTAAAAGTAATCCAGCAAAATCTAAAAATCCCTTTTCATTGAAATCAAATTTAGTAAAACAGATATAACTGAAGGGCTTGGGGTCGCCTAAAAACAGGTGCACCCACACTAGTTAAGATTGGTACCATGGTATACTGGTTTCGAGTTGCCGCAAACTTTGATTCTTGAGCAAGATTTTCAAAACCGTAACTAGTTTGTCTTTGACCAAGGCCCAATTTAATTGAGCTGCTCAAGCAGAAAGTGTTGCTTGTTGATTTTCAGCTGCACACATGAACTGAACGCTAGTCAATGTTCGTACTAGTCTTGGTGCAAGACGTTCTTGTTGAGTTAGTAAAACCATAAAACCATAGGGCCTAGTAAATTCACTCAACAATACTATACGCGTCGCGACTATACATCGATAGAGGGAGTATTCTGGAAGCCGCGAATCTGTTCTGAGCCGATGTGTGTTGGTTAGCTGGAAGTTTCCCAACAGTGCACGCCCGCTATTGTTCGAAAGTCATTATGCTATTCGCGATAGTTGCGTGATCGCGATAGTTGCGTGATCGCGATAGTTGCGTGATCGCGATAGTTGCGTGATCGCGATAGTTGCGTGATCGCGATAGTTGCGTGATCGCGATAGTTGCGTGATCGCGATAGTTGCGTGATAACGAACAACAACGTCTTGCACCAAGACTATGTTCGTACATATGACAGGTGACAGATGCTTTGATGTTTTTAGCATAATGTTTCTCGAGCTACTTTTTGTGCTTTGATTTTAATGATATCTCTATGTTGTGCTTGTTGATACCAATTGAGTATCCCTTATACTTTTGCAACTCGTCTCTCCATCTTTTTCGCTGGTTCCTTTTTATTTTGCTCCCATTTATAGAGGTGTCAGTGATTGAATGCTGAGCTCCAACGGTTATCTGTTCTGCAGGTGTCCTGCATGCCTAGCTCAATTTTGTCTTGTTGGTCTGTCCCCTTATCAGTGTTGGAGGTCTCGAGGCCGGCCTTGGCCTCGAGGCCGGCCTCCCCACTCGGCCTTGGCCTTGGCCTCGGAGACCCATGACTCGGACTAGGCCTTGGCCTCGAAGGTCGTGGACTCGACTACAACACTGCCCCTTATCCTTTTGTTTGTTTTTCTGTTTTTGCGTTCGTTTGTTCGTTTTGTGCACTAGCATCGAGCTTTGCTTCTGGTAAGATATTTTGATATTAAGCCTACGTGTTTTAGAAAAAATTTAAGATTTGCAATACTGGAGTTCAACATTGTAGCTGCCAGCAGCGTGAACTATTTGGTAAATCGACGTTTTACTTTTCAAATATCTAATTTATCAAGTCAATACCACGAGGCAAACTGACTGGGTAAATGTTAAATAAAGTTTGGGGTAAAACACAGCAACGTTTACTAGAGTAGGATTTGAACCAATGACCTCTGGATTAGTAAACCGTGTTAGTTTACGAAGTAAAATTTAAAAAAAACAGAAGCAAGTCAAAAGCCATACAACCTCTAAGCTACTGATAGCCAGGGATCTCACCAAGCTACGATACAACCTGGACAGTGGCAGCAGAGGGAAAACCTTTAATAAGCGGATGCAACTTATGCCCTTATTTACCACCGGAGGTGATATATAGAAGGCGCCTGTCAACAGGTTGTACATTCCGACGTCTACTGGGTGAAAAGTGTGGTAGAACAATGCCTCACGACCGACCGACCGACCGCCCACGGACTCAGTGGTTAAAGATATGGAGAAATTCCAGAGAGAGATGATGAACAAGGAAAAGGGCACAAGAGGGCGTGTGACCGGGTAAAGGTTTCTGACACAATGCAGTAGGAGTATTGAAACTTGGGAAATCAAAAAAAGGGAGAGCATGTAGAATTTATGCCTTTATGCTTCGTTAAAGTTTGTGCTATCAATATGAATTTATTTTGAAAAAAATATAACAATAAATAGCAATAATACAAGTAATAAAAAGCCACCCAACACCCAAATACTCTAATTTTGTTATCAATATTTTCATTCCATCGGTTTATTTTTTATGCAGGGCCCGAATGGAAACCAGTTCATACCGATTTGACCCACCCTGAGTAAATGAGGAAATAAAGGAAATACATAAATAAACAGATAAATAAATATTAAATGAATAAAAAATGATAAATTACAACTCGTGATACCTGTTCATCTGGTGACATTGGTCTGTTGAATGGCTCCATCCCATTCTTCTCACGCACCTGCTCCGCAAAGTTGTCATATCGTTCGCCCGCTGGTGTCGTTATATGCACATTTAAGAGGCCCTCGAACGCCTCTTTGGCTTCTGCGTCCCTCCCATCGCCTGCCATCCAAGTGTTGGCACCCAAGTAGGCGTCCGTGAGGACGTCCACGCAAATGAAGGCGTAATCTTCGTTGGTCATACCGAGGTCGTACGCATTCAGCATCAAATCCCGGATATCAGCTCCGTAGCCGAAGAGTAGCATTACTGCAATACAAACGCACATTCGTGTAATTTGGGCACAGTCCGCGTTCAATTTAAACGTATTTAAAGGGTGCTTGCACTCGAGTATTACAAAGCCCACTTCACTAGTTTTTGTAAGTTGGACCATACTCCTATTATTCTTCTTCAATATCTTATATATTCTTTTCATCATTATCTTTATTGAATTATCTCACCATAACATAAAACAGATTTTGACTCTTTCAGCTGATTTTGTTGTATACCGTGATGAAATCCATTTTGAATCAATAAAATAAAATAAACAATTGAAAAAAATATCCTGTTTTGGCAAAGTCAAACCTGTTGTTTTGACCATAGAGATCAGTATTAGTTTGTGCCTCTGTGTGTATGTAGCATTACGTGCTCGCAATGGGGGACTCCCTGCGTCACCTCGGGCAATTAACGAGGTTGCTGACTAGGTCACGGAGTAGTATTTAATTGAACAGGCCTATCAAAGAACGGCTCGGCAAATTAAACAAACCAACAACTCAAATTCAGTCCAATGTCTGCCCCAATCATTGTGAAACTTAACAACATTATTGTAAATTTTGAGTTGAACAAAGAACATACTAGAGCAAGACTTGAACGACCGGTGTCATAGGGAAATCTATTGTGCCGGTGTCATAAAGAAATCTGTCCCCCTTAGATTCTGTCCCCCATATGGGAAATTAACGTGGGCTGGAGAGGGATATTCAAAAGAGGGCGCTATCAAAAGAAGTTTGTACACAGTTCTCCATAAATGGGGGGACAGAATCTCCGGGGGACAGAATCTTCGTCCACACCGGCGCTCCACCAACTCAGCCACCTATTTTGTTAATATCTTTGTTCAGGGTTGCCAGTCAGAAGCCGTTTCAACGTGAAACTGCCGTATAGCCAGGGATCACACCCAAGTTTATGACAAGTTTATGGCAAGAGAGGGATCGACTAAATGAAATGCGACTTTTTATTTCAAATGACCGTAGACCACAAGGGTAACTAAATTGGAAAATTTTACAAACAATTTTGGGGTTTTAACAAATAAAAAGTGACTAGAGCAGGACTTGACCTAGTCTTGGTTAAAAGACCTTCGTGTTTATCTATTCCAACAACAGAATGAGTCACTATCCATCGTTGCGTTGGTAGTTACTACAGTTTTCAACCGCGCCGATGAAAATTCAAGAACGAAAAGCGCGCCCTCTGTCGGGTTATCACGAGTATTATTGTATAAGATAGTTACGTGTATAGGATAGTGACGTCTTGGACCAAGACTAGACTTGACCCCGCAACCTCATGAATAACGAGCTGGTGTCATAGGGAATTCTGTCCCCCAGCAGAGATTGTGTCCCCAATATTATGGGAAACTAACGTGGGCTGGAGAGGGATGATTCAAAAGAGGGCGCTATCAAAAGAAGTTTGTACACAGTTCTCGATATGGGGGGACAGAATCTCCGGGGGCACAGAATCTCCGTCCACACACCGGCACTCAACCAACTGAGCTATCTAGCCCTATGTTGTTGGTCTCCCCGGTATTTTGTCAGAATTAACAACTTGATTGGTTGGAGCCAGTCGGTAGCACCTTCGTATTAAGGCGTGGCTGGGAGGGGTAGAAACCGTGGTAAGACTTATTAAAATAAGTATGTGCCGCACTTAGCCCAGGTTGGACTCCTCCGTCGTTGCATACAACTAACGCGACGGTGTCCAAAAAGGTGCTCTGCCATTGCGACAACATTTATGATAACATTTTTTTTCATATTTTTACCTTTTTGAGGAAGCTGAAACTTAACTCACATATTCTTTGTGTCCTGAACTTTACGCCGGC
>JAUELU010000018.1:4450343-4460584 GCA_032357145.1 Evasterias troschelii
CAGTGAAGAAAAAACCCAAAACAAACAAACAAAATGCAGTTTTTGGCAAACTTTTAAAGTAAAACTAAAGGTCTAATTCTCTTTTCAATTTCATGTAGGGGAATGCCTGCTTTATTAGCAATTACAAAAACATGCTATACTATGATATGCGTACATTACATCTAGGGTTAAAAAATGTCATATAACTGTTTACAGGAGTAAGTCATCATGTCTGCCTGTAGGCTGTGTCTGCAACGACGGATCTTGACGCAGTTGAAGAGCAGTTTATTAAGCAATGGCCTCTGCCGATCAAGACTCACTCTCAGGTCAAAGGTCAAGGGTCAGAACCGAGGAGTGACCACCTGGTCTCCCCTGGCAGCAGCCTTTAATGTGAAGCTAAAGAGTCAACCAATCGCAAGTGGGAGGAATGTGGTAAGTGCTACTAACAATACTACTAACCATAACAATAATGGCTTCTTACATAGTGCTCATATCTGTCACTCAGTGATGCTCAAGACACTTCAGCATTCATTATTTTCCTGCAAGTTATATGGAGCTACGTTTTTGAAAGAGACCTACTCCTCTACACGGCATCATGTAATGCCGAATTTCTGCGCAAGCTGTGTAAAAAAGTGAAGAATGCTTAGTAACATGGAGTACAATGTATACACATGCACAAACAAAAATTCCCTGCTATAGACTGTGAAATACGCTTGATGTAAGTGCAGAACTCCTTGCCTCCATAAGCGCCTGATCTAGTTGCTAACGGTAAGCGGAGTTATGAAATTGGGCCCAGGTCTAATGTTCCAATCATTTGTCTCAAAACTCAGCAGGATCTCAAAGAAAGTCTCAATCATGCTTTTGAGAAATCAGAATACATAAGATCAATTAAACAAACTCTGTTTGCTTTCCATCAGGGTCTGTTTGAGATGGAGGATCTTACGAGCCCAGAGGGGTTTGCTAAAGCTCAAAGGGCTTCTGTCCAAGAGGCCGAGGAGCTTGTCAATGAAGCGATACAGTCTCCCACTAGCTCTGATATCGTTGTCCTCTTTGACAAACTGTCCGATTCACTGTGCAGGATTGCAGATCTTGTAAGTATTATCAGACGTAGTATTCAAAATCAATTTATAAGTTGTTTGAGAGGATGCGATTTACTCGCATAAACCCACACTTCAAAGGATGCTAGGGGCTGACTTTGTAGGGTGCAACTTTGCTAGGGGGGCGAAATGTCTGGTTGCCACATCAAAAGCCAAGAAGTTGCAGATTTTATGGCTAAGCGTTATAAGGCACCACACAAAATGAATGCATGGCATGGGTGGCAAGTGCGTCAAGCGTTCATCTCTCATTACTGTGGCCCTGGTTTGATTCCCGGCTAGGGCCATTATGTGAGTAGAATTGTGCGTTGGGTCTCTCTTGTGGCATGAGGGTGTTTCACCGGACCCTCCAGTTATCCACCCTCTGCCAGGCCTGATACTTCACGAAGGCAACGGAGGCGATTGCCTTCGTTGCCCCTGGTCATTGCCTTGGTGCCCTTGCAATGCTCCAATAGAAATTTACAATTTCCTCATAGGGTGCCCTTTACCAAGGAGAGAATGCCTTGGTGCCCTTTCCCTTTCTAGAACGAAGCATACAGGCCTGAAACACTACTGGCTGTGCTCTTTGGTTGTACATGGGTTGATGTGGCTGGCTGCCCTTGCATGCCTGCAGCCGGCTCGAACAAGGTGTAGCTGTGTTCTTTGCAATTCAGCTTCTCAGCTGCCAGCGAGGATGATTAGCCTATTAAGATGATCTTCCCAACAAGGGAACTTGGCAAAACTCCCACAAGGGGATGTAAACACCAAGTTGTCAGCAACAGCCAATCTCTCTCATACAAACATTGTTTTAACCACTAGGATTTTGAACTGCACAAACCAATAAATTGGGATTCATTAAGTAGACAACAATACTTATTCTAGCCATTGAGAAATCAGTGGTTAGCTTGGCTGGATTCGAACCCACAACCTTGTGATTGCAAGTCCTGCAGTCTATTAATCACTTGATCACGGTGACATACAGTTTACTGTTTTTTCAGGCAGATTTCATCCGGGTAGCTCACCCAAACCAAGAGTTTGCTAGAGCCGCTGAGGAAGCGTGCCTTCAGATCAGTGCAATGGTGGAAAGGTAGGTATGCTGATCATTGATCAATGCTTCATAGGGGAAGGGTGTTCTTTGATGCTTTTAAAGTTTTCCCTTTTTGTAAATTTTGTAAATATGTAATTTCGTCTAGAGTGGGGTTTGATCCATGTACTCCGGATCAATGTTCCGGCGCTCTACCAACTGAGCTATCTATGTTGGTGGTCTCACTATTTTGTCAATATCCTTGTGCGGGATGCCAGTCAGAAGCCATACCAACCATAAACTGCCATTTAGTTAAAGGTTGTATGGCTTCCGACTGGCACCCCCGAACAAAGATATTGACATAGTAGAGGAAGCTCTATGGTTAAAGGGCATGTTGACTGTGGATTGGGCGCAATGGGCTTATTTATGATGTGAATATGGTTGGAAAGATAGAATATAATAGAACATAAATATCCTCTGAAATTGAGGCGTTTTCTTTGTAATTTCATGACAGAACATGGTCCGCTATTATGCAGAACCAAATTTTAGACTCCACAAATTGGCGGACCATATGTTCCGTTGGTTGTTTTTCCAGGGGCAAATTTATATTTTTTATTCACTACTCACTTGTACAACAACTGTACGCGTTTTTATGCATGAACAACTCTTTAAAAAAGGATAAAGAGCAATTCAAAACGGCAAAATTGTAAGAGATTTGAAGGCAATGTTCCCATAAAAAATTGATAGAAGGAGACCCATTTGATCCGCTGACTCTACAAGTGCCCTACCAATCTTTGATTTCCTTCTTTCCATTTTTCCCAAAGATTAAATACACACGTGGAGTTGAAAGACTCCCTGCAGAGGCTTCTAGATGACCCTGCGACATTCTCTGCCATGGACGAGGAATCGCAAATCGTCGCCAAACTTTTCATGTTTGACTTTGAGCAGAGTGGAATCCATTTAGAGGAAGCTAAGGTACATGGCCTATCTTTTGTTCAGCTGTTTCAAAATACTGCTTGGAAAATTTTCTTTGCAAAGTGAAAAAATTAGAGGGATACCAGTCACAACAACATTTTGTCTGGTCACCTGTTTCTGCTTAGTGAGTTTGTCGCTGTGCTTAGCATCTTTGTTGTGCTTTAAGCAGCTCTATGAAACTGGACTAAGCAGACAATATAGACCTTTCTATTGCAACGTCACAGCCTGAGTTTTTGCCAACCGAGGTTGTTATCCCATGGAAAGCCATCTGCAAATCAACAGATAACCATAGTTTGTAGCAATGTTACACAAGTATTCGAAAAAAGTGTTAAATTTGTTGGAGACAAATAAACCAATCATGGGAGGTGTATCAGTTCATTAATCTTTACAGAAAATACTGAATTTGCTCACAACAATTTTTTAACTTTGTATAATGTTTTGCTATCATTTAGCCATCCATGCCAACCGACGCACTACAATGTTTGTATATTAAGAGAGATTGTTTATCAACAATGGAACGGTCTATTGCTGAACTGTTTTCTGCTGAGCAAAAACAAGCAGGAAACCAGTTGAAAATGATACATTTGATGATCATGGTATTTTGGGTGGTAACATTTTTCTGCTATGCACAACTGCATTATGCTCTGGTATTTCTGGTTTGTATCTTGCTGCCAGCATCTCTGTCTAGCTCCCTGTGTGTACAGGTATCAAGCTAATAGATTCTGAGAGCACCTTAAAGGGCCCAGACTGTTCTTTTTCAGCCTTCATTAGGTTAATTTGTATAGACCTTTCTATTGTTTACAAACAAAGTGCACCGGTTGGCATGGACGGTCAAATGTTAGCAAAACATTCGATCGTGTTAAAAAATGTTGTGACCAAATTCAACAGTTTCTGTCAAGACTCATGAACTGAAATACCTTCCATGATTGGTTGATTTGTTTCCAACAAATTCAACACTATTTTTGAATATTTGTGTAATATTGCTACAAACTGTGGCAATCTGTTTTTGATTTGCAGTTATGGCTTTCCATAGTTTTCCAACCTAGGTTGGCAAAAACTTGGGCTGTGACGTTGCAAAAGAAAGGTCTATAAGGCCCCGTCTAAATGAAGTGACTTTGGCTTCGGTTATGGCCATTGATTGCAACGACAACGTAGGACTTTTTTGGCATTTTAGGCCATAGCCACCGCAGACTTGAAGCCATCAATTTGGACACCGCCTCACTGGCTTTGGCAGATGCTGTGGCCAGGGCCCAATTTCATAGCTTAACGGCCGTTTTTGTGCTTACTGTGAGTGTTTCTATTTCATAGCGCTGCTAACCATAAGCACACGAAAAGGAATAATAACCTTCCAATGCTTACTTTATGAAAATGAACGGTGAAACATTGAAACTCATAGTGAACATGCAAGCTTGCTGCCATTTTTGTCTTGCTTACCTGTGAAATACGCTTATGCTAAGGCAAAATTTTCTGCTAAAGTTAGCAGAAATATTTGCTTACCGTTAAGCAGTGCTATGAAATTGCTATAAAAACAAGCTAAAGAGAAATGAGCCATTTCATCTCTCACTTTCTTCATATAATCAAATATTGATTTACAATTTTTGGTATTCGTTTGTTGACCAAAGTCACCTGACGTCATTCAGTGTCATTATTCATGGTAAATCTTCGTTATGCCAATTTTTGGAGTTGGAGATGTACTGTGCAGTGGGCATTTTAGGTGAGCACATGTCATATCGCCATACAAAATTTACTCCGAAAATTTGCTGCCTACAACATATGTGACATCAGTACAAGGGGTCTCTTCCAACAAATGCCACAGGTATCTAAAGAAAGTTGTTTTTTTATTTTGCAGAGGAAAGAGTTCGTTCGACTGAACGAAGAGATTCATATCCTTGGGAGTCAGTTTGTGCAAGGAACACAAGCAGCCCACGCCATAGAGAAGAAGCGGTTACCACAGCACATCCAGCATTCATTTGCACTGGATGGTGACAATGTGATGGTTGGTTCCCTGTATGGAGAAAGCCCAAGTGACTTGGTAAAGTTTATTTTTATCCCCAACACTAATCACACTGTTAAACAGGCCTGTGATTTGTGTGAATACACAATCCAGGAATTCTTTCCTGGATTGTATATTAGTCATAGCCCCTTTCTGTCCGCATCTCTCCCATTTGAAGTGATGTAAGTAGTCAGGTTTTATCTCTAGACCAAAAGGAGACTGCTACCCAGTTCAGGATGTTGTCATGGGTCTTCCTTTGCCTTTAAACTTTCTGGAAGATGTGAACTTGTGTCCGAACCTCTGGTCTCCCATTTGTGATGATGTAGAGACTCTGTGAACCCATGACTGTACAGCCCTGGACATTCAGGAGGTTTTATATCGAGACCAAAAGGTGACTGCTACCCATTTTCAGGTTTTCAGGATAGTTACATTTTGTAAAATCACACTCCTGTCGTCAGTTGACTCATAATGTTCCCTAGATGGCTCCATTTGTCTTTTAAACAACCTTGTTTTAGATTATGAACGCCTGTCCTTGTTTTTCACTTACATGTAAACTAAAACTACCCTGACTGAGGAATATAGATAGTATTTCACAATTTGTTCATTCTACCATTCCAGGTTCGGGAAGCCGCCTACAAAATCTTTCTCTTTCAGAATCCTCATCAGTCCCACCTTCTTGATAAGCTTCTGACATCCCGGCATGACCTAGCCAATCTTGTTGGTTTTCCCACCTACGCTCAGAGAGCCCTGCGGGGAACCATGGCTGGATCTCCAGAAAATGTCATGCAGTTTTTGACGGCTACCGGGGAAAGGCTACTGGACAGGTGAGCAAATATTGTTTCCGGCTGAATCAGAATTGAAGGCTATGGCTGATGGTTGCTGTAGCAACCTTAAAGAATAGGCCTTTGTAGGAATTTAGCACTAGCCATAGCCGAAGCCATCAATTCAAACAAGGGTTAACCCTCCTACTCTTGGTAACATTTTCCAGCGAATTGGCCAACCTTTTGAAAACTATCAATTGCACGGATTGAGCATGGTGGCACAGCTGTGAATGTGTGTACTGGGTATGTACGTATAATTTATCACATTTCATATTGCTGGATGGTATGGTCTATTTGTCATTCAAAAGTAAAGTGGATAATCTTGAATGGTCAGACTGTAGGAGGGTTGACTGTGTGCTGTGTAAATGCATTCACAACATGATATCGTATTGCAGGCTGGTATAGTTTATTGTTCAAAACCCCAGTAGATGATATCGAACAGTCGGACAGTAGGAGGGTTAACTGTGTACTATGTAGATGCATTCACCACAAGGTTGTATGGCTTCTGACTGGCACCCCCGAACATTGGCATAGTATAGGAAGCATTCTGGTTAAAGGGTACGTGACTGTGGATTGGGCCAATTGGGCTTTAAAAAGCATTTTTTTTAATGATGTGAATATGGTTGGAAAGATAAAATATAATGATTAATATAAATATCCTCATGACATTGTGGTGTTTTCTTTGTAATTTCATGACATAATAATAATAATAATAATAGGAATGTAGATGCATTCACCACATGCTGTCATATTGCAGGCTGGCGTAGTGTATCTATCATTCAAATCCACAGTGGATGGTTTTGATTGGTCAGACAGTAGGAGGCTTAATATATGAAGTGTTTCAATTGTTACTTTATAATGGTGTCAATGTTTTCTTTTCAAATACTATTTTTCATCTTTTTCTTTTCAGAGTTACCAAGGAAATCAACGTCATGAAAGAAATCAAAAAAGAGTGCAATCCTCACAACCCTGTAAGTTAATCCGATATTAAACAAATAATAAAAACAGCTGTTGAGAATTTCTTGCAATGTTCTTTGGTTGTTTAATCTGACAATGAACGCTAAGGACACAAGACTTGGCTTCAAATACTTCAAGACAAGTCTATGCAAAGCCTTGATTAATCAGGTGTGCAACTTCTCATTCGATCAGCTGATTTCCTTATTTTCTTGGGCCTTACATGCAATTGAAAACCAAGAAACACAGTGTACAAATATTTTTTATCGAAGACCTACACTTTTTTTATTTTTTTAGAATTGGTTGCATGTCTCATCTTTGTTGACCATGTTAATTTTTTGTTGTTTGCAGGAAATCTTTGCTTGGGATCCGTCCTACTACATTGGAGCTGCCAGAAATAAAAAGTATGTTCGATCAACAATATAACTTACTGTTCTTTAAAGTAATGACCAACCAAAATTGGTTTCACATTACATAAATACTCATCCAAAGTATGCCGGAAAACTAATTTGATCTCAGGACTGGCACAAAGTTTTGTTTTTTTTCTCTGTACATTTCCTTATGACTAATATAGCTAAGGTAGTCATCCCTTTAGGGTTTCCAAGATCATAAACAAGGTTACACTGATTTAGATTCTTGAAATATTGACTGGGATGCTTGGGTTGCCATTTGTCTAGGGAGTGTGACCATTTACTCTGAGGTTCAGAACAAGTTCTTTGGATGGTAAGCTTGGGTTGCCATCCCTGTAGAGAGCCCAGCCAGCTAATCCTAGGACCTGAACAAGGTTCCCCCTTCTCAGTTTCTGTGAGCTTGGGTTATTATATCATCTTTTTAGGGAGCCTGACCACGACCACTTATTCTTAGGACCCAAACAAAGTTCACTATTCTCATTTCCATGGAATGTAAGTTTTGGTTGCCATCCCTTGGGTTGTCATCCCCACATGGGCTGGTTGTTTACTTCATTGTCTGAAACCCCGTCTTCTGTCCCTCAAGTTTTCACCCAGAGGGAGTCTAGCTGATGAATCAAGATGTTTTAATTTCTTATCACATTCCCTTTTTTCTTCATCCATAGATACAACATCACTAGCGCCGAGTACGCACCATACTTCTCCGTGGGTGCCTGTATGGACGGACTGAGTTTAATCTTCAGCAAACTGTATGGGGTCACTCTGGAGAATGTTGAGGCTGGGCGAGGGGAACTTTGGGCACCAGATGTACTCAAACTAGTAAGGACAACATTTTTGTCAATGGAAACATTCTAATAAGGGAGTGTTGTAAAAGTTGCATTGGCTGGATTGGACAAATTGGATCGAACAAGTGCTCATTTATCGTTCCTTTGGATCGCTGGAATGCCACGATTTGGGTTCCAACCCTTGACTCCTGCCATTCTAGAGAAGATATTTATGAGTAAAACCAAATAATATTCTTTATCCCCAATACAATTTTAACATCTATTGAATAAGTTCTGCTTTTAATATTTGTGTAATATTTGGTTTATTATAATGAAACTAGTTTCAAACTAAGTTTTTAATTTGCTCCAAACTCATAGTGTACATAACAACTTGTAAATTATTTCTTGTATCCTCAGGCAGTGACCCATGAAACAGATGGAGTTCTGGGATATATCTACTGTGACCTATTTGAACGGTCTGGCAAACCAAATCAAGACTGTCATTTCACAATCCGGGGTGGTAGGAGACTAGACGATGGATCATATCAGCTCCCTAAAGTGGTTCTAGTCTGCAGTTTCAGGTAAATGTCACCAAACAAAATAAATAAAATTCAAGCAACAAGTAAAGTTGTTTTCAAATCTCTCAAAACTGTGTATAAAGTTAATGTTTTTAAAAGTAACATTTATTTCAAAGATAAAAACGTCCGTTTGAACCTGTGAAGATGTTTTGATTCATTAACCCTTACCCTTCTGAATCCTAAATCCACTTTGCCAAAAGGGAGGATTCAGAAGGTCTTAGGATGTATGCAAAAAATAACTATCAAAGTCCAAACAATTTGGTGTGGGGTGACATGGGAGGAGAGGAAATTGGATGATTGCGAACACAATCTAGCCAAACTGCCTGGGAGTGAGAGTTGACAGTAAGCTGAAATAAATATTTATGAAATTTGAATTTGCAGTTCTCCAAGACCTGGTGCCCCGTCTCTGTTAAGTCATGGGGTATGTATGATTTATGTCCATATTGTACAAAGTAGCGCATCATGGACAGAAAAAGCCATTTGCGAGTTGGATTTGGAAACCCTATCAATGACTTGCTTAGACACAAGTGACGGCTTAAAATTTCAATTCCTTAGACTAGAGACACGTGGTTCGGGGCAAACTTTGGTGCAGTTTTGTAAGAGAAGGCGAACATTCATTCACTGAACGAATGTGTATGGCTCAATGGTACCAGGCTTTGCTAATCTGGGGGCTGCTGTAGACCTTTCTATTGCAACGTCACAGCCCAAGTTTTTGCCAACCGAGGACGGAAAACTATGGAAAGCAAAACAAAAACAGATTGCCATAGTTTGTAGCAATAGTACACAAATATTCAAAAACTGTGTTGAATTTGTTGGAAACAAATCAACCAATCATGGAAGGTATTTCAGTTCATGAGTCTTGACAGAAACTGTTGAATTTGGTCACAACATTTTTTAACACGATCGAATGTTTTGCTAACATTCGGTCATCCATGCTAACCGGCGCACTTTGTTTATCAACAATGGAAAGGTGTATACAAAATGTGATGTAGTCTGGGGAATTCAACTTGATCACATGTGACCAATCAAGTCAATGTACCAGACACTCAAAATCTAACTCGCAACCGGCTATCGATTCCAAAAGTCTGTAAAGTTTCTATAAATCACTGCATCATTTATCATTGCAAAAACTATTATCAATTATTAATTTCCCATGATGAAAAAGAGTTGACAAATATGAAAAGACAAAATCAAAATAAAATTACATAAAACTGCACTAGATAAGCACTCTATTTAAAAGTCTATTGTGTGAAATATTGTTACTAAATCCAGTTAAAGTCTGGTTAAACCTAAAAAGTTTAAATTATTCTCTTTTTTCGGTTTCAGATGGTGGAGAACCTTTTCCATGAGTTTGGTCATGCAATGCATTGTAAGTGGTTGAAATTCCTCATGTCCATAATTTCTTTCAGTGTACGGGGCCATTTGTATTGGTCATTTTTTTGATTAATGTTAATCATTATCAAAATAATTTGAACCCACCCACCTACCCACCTACCCCAAATTTTGACTTTAAAACTTTTTACTATACCCCATACACTGACGAATAAAGAAATGCGTCAGTTGAAGCAAATATTTTAAACAAATGTTTTCCCAGCTCAGAAGTTTTCAATGGCATTTGTTGGCTTCAAGCGTGCAACTTTTTAAGTTGAAACAAAAGAGAAAATCCTCACCAT
>JAUELU010000018.1:4503322-4515555 GCA_032357145.1 Evasterias troschelii
ACAATACTTTCTTAAAACAAAACTTGTCTTTCTTTTCTGATATTTTTCACAAGATCGGAACTATCACAGTATTTCAGAGTTTACACTGTTCCTTCAGCACTGTCTCTATACACCTTCTCTATCAAATTAATTATTACTTATACATACACAAGACTTCCGATTAAACAGTGAATGGGAGTATAACTTAATAGGCCTATTAACATTTACAAATTGATTCATAGTTTTATAAGGTTGACCTATTATTGTATACAAACCCAAGGGCTAAGCACAAATTGCTTCCCTTCCTTCCAAATAAATAAACAACTCTCAGCCTCAAAAAACAAGCACCTATTTTCCTGCCCGAAACTATAAAACCCACAATCCAATGCGAAACATTGTTATTCATATTTTTGCTAAATCGATACCAAGGCTGCGCTGTGAATGCGAGCGCACGTTTGCACACCGTACGCAGTCAAAAGTAGGTCTACATGTGATCCCGCAAACATTAACACATTCTCCCGTGGGCTGTGTATATTAATCAGTCAGTTTGGCACAAGACATTCAATTTGTGTTGGCATTTTAGATTGTAGTAACTCTTAATACTGTTATCTTAAGTCCACTGCCTGTGAACGTACGTATACACCTAGCACTGTTTTTCTTTGACAACCCTTAAAGGGGCTGTCCAACCACCATAACATTCTTTGGTGAAACATCCTATTCTTCAATTTTCATTGTCTCTATAAAAACAAATTACAAATTATCCACTTGAACTTTACAGATGTCTGGAAATGTTGAGCCATCTCGACTTGGAAGTAGCCTAAGCAAAAATTATTTACACAGAAATTCTTTACACGATACGACTTTTTTAACGGACCCTAAATTAAATATTCGATCACTTATTCTTTAAAATGATATTAAAAGCAGATCTCATCTGATTTAAGACTGTGCAAGTCTCGCGCGTATTCGAAATTTCGGCACCAAGTTGGTCCCAACCGTACTGAGTTTCATTGTATGCGCGATTCTGTTTCTTTCATCACTTTTATTTAGCGTTAAAGCTACACAAATTATATCTATTAAAATTATTGTTGAAGACAAAATTATGCCCTGAAATAATATGAAAGGAAAATAAATGTAATAAATAAATCATAAAGAAAACCCGAGAATAAGACTAAAGCTCATTTTCCGGTTGTGAACAATTAAACATTTTGTAAAACGGATGTTCATGTTATCATTGAACCTATAGCCCAATGGTCGCACAAGTTTGGGCGTGATTTTAGAGTGGGGTTTCTACAAAAACATGTACTTTGTTTCAATGTTATTTTAACAACTTATTTGTATTATATAAAGTCGAAATTGTATTTATAACAAATTGTCATGGGAACTTTTGTCTCAATAATTTGTTATAATTATACAGAATTTATACATTTGATTTCATGGGAAAACATTAGTCTTCGTTCGAGTTGTTTTTCTCGTTTTCGATACGCGCAAGACCTATACGCGGTATAAATACCAATGCTGAGTGTGCCATGTCTTTATTAGAGGCTTTTGTTGCGAGTTAACGTTTATAGGCACCCTTCTACAGGGCAAAAGTTGGCTAGAACAACCATGTGGCATATAACCTGGTTTAAACCTCATTCATAAATCGTTAATAATCTGTCATAAGTCAGTCACTCAAGTTTAAACTCAATCAACCATTAACAAATCTCAGTTGAATCAGCCCATTCAGACTAATGTAGTATAATTATACTAGTAACAATACAATGTCAATAATATTGCCAATTAATTGTGATGGTTAAAACTCCACCTTCTCTTGTACTTATAAAGTCTGTAGCAATCGGGTAGATCCACGCAATGTTAACTTTTAAACATTCAAATTCAACTCAAACTCGTCGCTAAAATAGCGTTATTTGTAGATAAACTTCACTTGGCCCACAGCCGTTAAAAACATCACCTTTCTTTCGATCCACACTGAAACACATTCACAATTTACCTGGATTTACAAAATTCACCTCATTATCTCCAACGACCGGTTTTTGATCAGTGGAAAGACCAAACCCTTAACAATCTTTTTTAGAAACGTAGTTTCGTAAACAATCTCATTCTTAGAGGGAACTTCCAGACTTTAGAGCTGTTTTCTCGAAGTCAAGATCTTGAAAAATTTGCATACCGATGATGGCATCCATGACAACAACACAAATGACGTACAGGCAGAGGAAGAACCGATCCATCACCTTTGCCACGTCTTGCCACTCGTTGGCCATCTCCTCTTCCCTGTCTTTCTCGGCGAACCGCTGAGCAAGAAACCGTACGTTGGTGAGGGTGTCCATCAATGCTTGGTCCTAAAAAATGGGAAGAAGTTGATATCATTAGTCGTTATATGCTTGTTGGATAAAAATTGTGTCGGAATATTGAGAAGTAAGTCGGCCTCTTCGAGTGGCATTATTGTATTCAAGAGCTAGTGTTCTGGGAATTCAGTTGCTTGCTGTCGGCTCTAAACTTCAAAATGGCTGACGAAATGTAAGTCTAGACTGCAGCCATCACAATCGAGGGAGGGCACTAAATACTAAACTCCACAGCGATTTAGCCCATCGGAGACTACCCGAAACGGGTCATTCGTGGGATCTTCGCGAACCGAGAGAGGGGTATCAGTGCAGCCGAAATGTTCCGAGAGCACACGAAAAGTTCCAAACCGCTGTAGAGGTTAGTTTTTAGTGACCAAGCAGATGAAAACTGTTGAGTACCTTCCAATCGCATGCACGGCGAGGTCGTGGGGTTGGGGCCAAGTAGCTTGTGTCGGTATGCACGTGTGACGGTGTGCTGTTGTTCTGTTGTGGCTGCGATTCTTCCTTTGCCATGGAGTCTTGGTCCAAGCATGTCGTTGCTGTGCTAGAGGTGGGTACCAGTTGGAAGTGTTGATTTCGGCTATTGTAGATACTCTTACTGCGGCGATTGTTCACCTGTACTCAAGTAGAGTCATTTAAATTCAAAATTAAAAAAATAATAACATTAATACGCAGTTCTTACTTAGCACTTTAGCCCACAATTGATTGTTGTCTGAAAGCACTCATTATTTTGTTCGAAAAGTATGCAGACCAACAGTATTACATAGCACATACGTGGTTTGAAATGTGATGTGGCGCAATGTGCAGCACACAAGCTAGCCTTGTGTCAAGGGCCTTCTTGTCTTGGAGCTGCGATCCCAAGCGACTGAAATGGGAGACCACGCTCGCGCGCGTGGTCTCTCGTTCCAGTCGCTCCACTGTTTACAAAGCTCTCCAAGCCACGATGGCCTTGACAAAGGGCTACTTACAAGCCAGAAACAGTTGGACCTTGGACAAACCTCTTTCAACGCAAACAAACTTACTATAGTTATCAATACGGGCATTGCACAAAGGGGCGTTTAAATTAATAACGTCCCATTCGAAGGTCGAAGCATGGTGAAGTGTCTTGATCAAAGACAACATATGCCATGACCGGGAATCGAACCCACTCTCTGACGACCAACACTTAAATGTAACCAATCATGCCAGCCATAAGAAACGACGGGGAATGGGCTTTTGATATATGCAAGAAGGTTCCTATGCATGGACGACAAGGTATCGTTTTCCTGGTTATTGACCTCACCTTTATACAGAGAACAGGTGCCAGACCACCAAGGAATATGCTATGCACCCAGTTCGGTACCCTGTATCGGCGATGGTGAAGGTTGAGTACCATGACTGTCATAAAAGTTGAGAAGGAGACTAAGAAGATGGTGACGATGTAGTACCGAGCTGATGAGAAAACGTTGATTCAGAGATTTATTTCTTAAGAAGTCTTAAAACACAAGACGTGCACAATGAGTGACACCTGATAACGATTCGAGTCCGCATGGGCCTTTGATGACAGCATTTTGCTAAAAGATACGCTGACGATCGCAATGAAAAAAGCAGTATTTGGTGTGTTTTTTTAATTACTTTTAAACAAACAGGTGATCCAAGCCAATGAGCGACCGTGTGAAATGAATGTAGTATAGGCCTATCTATTCTTGACTGTAACTCTAAACGTGTTGATGGTTCACGTCTTGCATAATATAACAGTTAGTATTTGTAAACTCATATCATTTTCATTTGTGTTTTGTTTTTTGAGTTTGCTTTTGGGTTGCTACATCCACAACAAGGACTTTGTGTTTATTAATAAAGAACTAATAATAAACTTTGCTGATAAAGCGCCTTGCATCCACTGGACCTAAAGGCGCTGTACACATTTAACAGCACCAAACAAAAAGATGAAATCATCAAAGAGCATTCCGAAAGATGACCGTCAAAACCATTCACTGAACCAGCCAATAATTAAAACTACACACCAAAAAAGTAAAACAAATATGAAAAAATACCCCTCAAATTAAACTTTTGTTCTGAAATGTTCTCATAATTATGTTTTATTCATATCTCAAGTATAATGTAAACTACACTTTTATATATAAAACCAACCTATGATGGGTATATCATCACTGTTCGCGGGCATGTTCTCCGCCACGACCAACATGAACACAGTCAGAGACAGAAGCACAGTGATCCCAAGGGATACCTTCTCACCAGAGTTACAAGGCAAGATGAACTCTACCATCGACATCGCGGATATCAACGCACATGGGATGATCAGGTTGACTACGTAGAAGAGGGGCTTCCGGCGCAGGATGAGGGTAAAGGTCACATCCGGGTATATCTTGTCTGGACAGCAGTCGTAGATTTTGACGTTACGTTGGACTTCCATTTCTGTATAATGGGTTGACAATGGGGCAAGACAACATGCGAAATTAACCACACAGACTAAGCAATAATTTCATTGGATGCCTGGCAGAATACGACCTTTCCAGGCACACAAAGTACCTTTGTCCCAGCAGAAGTAAGGTCCTATATAAAAATGGGTAACGTTTTCCTGCTGGAATTACCCTAAAGACCCTTTTTCCCATTCTCATTCAGGGTTTACGAATAGCAGAAAAACCTACCAAACTTTAACTTTCAGTTTTCTTGAAACACAATTTTGCTAACTTCCCCTATTAAACTTTCCTCACGTCTTTCTTACCGGCAAACGACGTAATATAAACAAACAAAGACAATGCTTGCCACTAAACGTTTCTGTTCAGAAGTCAATATTTAACTGGTGGTCTGGCATAATTCTCAGAATATTAACACGGTGTTAATCTCGTAGAATAGGTCGGCAATGGCTCCCTGGGCTTTCGTTATAACTCACCGAATGTATCCCATTCACCATTATGCTGGTACATGGAGGCGTCCGCTTTAGGCCCGGGATAATCAATATACTTAGCGTCGTGCTGCCATGAACCGAACTTCAGATCACAAGTCTGACCGTCGAATGGGTAATAGTTCACATTGACACTGCACTGACTGATGAGGGTGATAGGAGCGCTCCAATCCACTTTCCCTTCGCTTTTGACAATCGTGGTCGTCTGGAGTTGCATCAGTTGTTCGTTGGAAGTCTCTCGGCTAGAAACAAAATACCCCATAAATCGGCAAATCAATTCAGAAACAAGGTACATTAGAACACGAACAACCTATATACAATAAATTAACATGCAGTATTACTTTTGTAAACTAGGTCCTTGCATAAAAGGGGGAAGGGGCTAGGCCCACTGTCTTGCCCTTTGGATCAACGATTACGAAAAACCAAAGGCTTGTAACTTGTTAACACAGCAAACTTGGCTATTGACCAAAGTCACTTTTAATTGGCCATGCACTACGAAGACCTGAGGTGCCTCTCGCTGCCTTTTTAAATCCCTAAAACCAACCATCTGAACCCTTTCAACGGGGTGGAAGCCTGCACCTACATATCACAGGTTATAGACGACCTCAACGCCATCGGCCTACAGCACGATCAGGCTGTTCGTGCTGCCCAGGATCGACCTGGATGGCAAAAACGAGTTTCTTACATTGCAAAAACCCGTGTTCACAACGTCTCGAACCGAGTTCAGCTCGAGTATAGCGTCAACTTTATATATATAAAGTCACCTGACGTCATTGCACAACAAATGTTGGTTGCGCAAATCTGGGTGTCAGATACCACGTCGTCTGCACAATTTGCCCGTGTTATTGTGTAAGGTGCATTTTGGGTTGTTCAGACGCTCACCAAGCCCAAGTTCATTTATTCAATTTTTTTAAACCAACTGGCAGCACAAAGCTGAATTGTGTGGCATTACAGGGTGAAAATATTGTTCAAAGTTAAACAGGTAAAAGACAAAAAATAGCACCACCGCAGTACGGGGGTACACAAATGCATGCATTTTATAATAACAAAGATGACAATAAATAGAAATTTAGTTTGATAAATCATTGAAAGGCATAAAAGCACGGGTGTTGTGGGACCCTCTTATACATTGAACCCACTGTTTATGTACAAAAGGTAGCTAAATACAGGCAAAATATAATTTACCAGAATTAGTTAGCCTACCAACCAACCATCACATGAACCATCTCTGACTATCCTGCTTAATGTTGCTTAGCACAATATCGTTAAGCAATTTCTTACGCAGCATATGAGATTGGGCCCTTATTTTCTTGCAATATTTTATTTAACTCTCAAAGTGGCAGACAAAATGGACTTCGTGTGACGTCAGTCTCAGGGATCTTAACCACAATATACCTTTACTTACGTGTTGTAAAGCACTGTGTCAGGAAGCCAGATCAAACTTGATGGTAGACGAACCTCTGAAAGATTGTTGTAATTTGCCGGATCCCATCTCAAATACTCGTCCGTCCAGCGCTTTAAACATTTGTCATAAAAATAACAAAATCCAACTGAGATGTGTATGATACCGCATACCTAAAGGCGGTCATCTCGTGAATTGCAATTAATGGTGATGAGTGAAATCCTTCGATGACCAAACGTTACATTCAAAAGAAGAATTATACACAATGCACCCAAATTAATGAGGGTGTTGACGCTTAAAAAACTATGTCCATACCCTGTGATCATACTCTAACTTTCAAAAATCAGAAAAAATATAGGTATATAATATTAAACAGATTTGCCTCTTTACGGCGATGTTAAACTCGTAGATACAACATGCTACTAGTGTTGTTTGAAGCTTTGCGTGTGGTGTGGAAAATCAGAAGTAAATGTACTTGCGGGTATTACCGTGCGTAAAATCTCTATTGGGATGATCGAGTGTTGGCTCTGAAAAGAGCAGGTGCGGTCTCGTTTTGAAAAGTATACACTGCTCGTCTTCAGACGAGCAGTGCACGCTGTTTTGAAGACAAGCATAGTATTCTACCTCGACAGTACCTAGCACCTCGGCCTTACTTGAGATTGCACCTGCCACCGGTATTCTATTGTCACACTTGAGAGAGCTCATTGTTAAAACGAGGAGCACGCCCTATATAACGACACCCTACAGGGTACACCGCAGTGCATTTTTGTGACCGGTATCAACGACATGTCTTCGGAGCCAAACCTTTTCGATTTACTTAGTATCCCTTCGGACAGCGAGACTTTGATGTCGCAGCTTGACCCAGGACCGGGTCCCTCGGGCTCCGTTGCTGGCAGCAATCTGTCGGCGACTCGTGGTTCTTCGGTAAAACCAAAGCCAAAAAGAACCACAAAAACAACCAATGTTGTTCACAGAGAAGAATTCTCGGATATGCAAGATAAGATGGCAACAATCGCCGAGGCCATGCAGACACTACAATCTACAGTGATGTTTGCCATTGACGCTAGACCAACGAAACGTCAGAAAACTAACGAGACGGTCTCGTCAAGTGACGAGTCCATCAACACGGCCACGGCAATCGACCAGCTTCTTCAGCCAGAGGGGAAGAAGAAAACCGAAGCAAGTGCCTCGGCAGGAGTCCTCGACGCCATTGAGCAGCTCTATTCCAATGACGACTCTGGCGAGAAAGTCGACGATAGGCTAGCAACAGTAATGAGCAAAGTGCTCCGTCACAAGCCATCAGACGACAAAATGTCAGAAAAGCTAAATAGCTTCAAAAGACCATCTAACATTCAGGAACTCGAATGTACTCGAGTTAACCCTGAGATCTGGAGTACTTTGCAACCAAAGACCAGATCAACTGATATAAAACTACAAAAGGTAGAACAGGCCCTGCTAAAAAGCATTGTGCCACTTATTTCAGGTATGCAGTCTCTAATGGGAAATACCAGTGTAGACCCAAAAGCTCTCATCACAAAACTGTGTGACTCTATGGCTATAATTGGCTATGCAAGATATGAGCTAAACCTGCGTCGTCGAGAATGCATCAAGCCTGACCTCAACCAGCAATTTGTTAGTCTTTGTTCTGCACAAACACCCGTAACTGGGCTATTGTTTGGAGACAACCTTTCGCAGCAGTGCAAAGACATCCAGGAGACAAATAAGCTGGGCCAAAAATTTGGAAAGCGTGCAAGTTCTTTCTCTAACTCTAAACAGGGTCATGGAAAACCACATTACAGACGAGATGGCAAGCAAACTCGTCCATCTGGTCAGACGGGTTATTTAAACTACTCGCGCCAAAAGAATTGGCAGAGGAAAAAACCGTCAGAAGGACGACGTCCAACTGTGACCAAGTAAAGAACATAAACATATCGGTGAGTAAACACAACTGTGTCTTAATTGATCAAAACTATACGGCAGGAATTTTCCAGGCAGGTAGACTGGCACACTTTGTCGCCAAATGGCGCAAAATAACATCTGATGTTTGGGTGCTAGATACCGTCCAGCACTACCATATTGAATTTGCCAAATGGCCCTTTCAAACTTACATTCCTAAAGCAATACGCTTTTCTATTCAGGAATCTGCCATTATAACCCAAGAGGTTGAGAAAATGCTCCTAAAGGGAGCTATTGTTGAGACATCCCATACAGATGGGGAATTTCTGTCCAACATTTTCCTAAGACCAAAGAAAGACGGGTCTTTCCGCCCCATTATAAATTTACGGGGTTTAAATGCGTTTGTTGCTTATCACCATTTCAAAATGGAGACCATTCGCAACGCCATTCAGTTAATAAGACCAAACGATTACATGGCCTCTATCGATTTGAAAGACGCATATTTCACAATTCCAGTCGCCAAAGAGCATAGAAAATTTCTGCGCTTTATTTGGCAAGACATAGTGTACGAGTTTACCTGCTTGCCCTTTGGCTTAGCGTGTGCCCCTCGGGTTTTCACCAAAGTTATGAAACCTATGATAGCGTCACTGAGGCAAATGGGCCATGAATCATGCGATTACATTGATGACACGTTACTTATTGGGCGAACGACCCAAGAATGTGCTGACAATGTTCAGGCCAGAACAACTCTTATTCAAGACCTAGGGTTCATGATAAATGCTAAAAAATCAATCATGACGCCTACACAGGAAATTGTTTTTCTTGGGTTTAACTTAAACTCTGTAACAATGACTATCTCAATACCTTCAACCAAAGTTGAAAATACTGTTCGGATAATCCAGAAACTTATTGAGATGAAGTCACCGAAAATTCGGGATGTTGCTAGCGTGGTTGGCCTTTTGGTGTCATGTGAACTAGCAGTACCATATGGCCCATTGTACAGACATACAATAGAAAATGAGAAAAACCAAATGCTAGCTGAAAATTGTGATAATTTTGAGGTCAAGATGGCTCTGTCTGAGCAAGCTATATGTGACTTACGTTGGTGGTTAAAAACCTTACCGACATCGACAGCACCAATGCACAGGCACATGCCTGATTACGTCATAGAAACTGATGCCTCAATGGAGGGCTGGGGTGCTCACTGTAATGGCCGCACTACAGGGGGACAGTGGTCTTGCCAAGAAGCCATGCATCACATTAATTATCTTGAGCTAAAATCTTGTTTTCTTGCTCTGCAATCATTTTTTACAGACTATAATGAAATTGAAATCCATCTGAAATCAGACAATACCACAGCAGTAGCCTACCTTAAACATTTTGGTGGCTCGAAATCAGAGTCACTGAACTCCCTAACTAGGGAAATTTGGTCATGGTGCATACACCGTAACATTTGGTTGAGAGTTTCCCACCTCCCAGGGTCGGAAAACGTCGCAGCCGATTATGCATCTCGACATTTCAGAGATGATTTAGAATGGAAACTGGACCCTTGTGTTTTTCAAGGAATAACCGAAATGTTTGTCTTGCCGGATGTTGATTTATTTGCATCTAGGCTTAACTACCAAGTGAATCCATATATATCTTGGCGGGCAGACCCGTGCTCCGCACACATAGATGCATTTACACTAGACTGGTCTGTTTTTACATGCTTCTACGCATTCCCGCCGTTTTGCCTTATTGAAAGGGTACTAACAAAAATCGAACACGATGGTGCGAAAGGTATTCTTGTTGCACCTTTATGGCACACCCAATCTTGGTTTCCAAAAATGCTTAAACTGCTTGTGAGGAAACCTTGTATTTTACCTGCTCGTAATGACCTACTTTCCCTTCCATTTTCAGACAGACCTCACCCTTTAAGGAATCGCCTTCGGCTGATTGTCTGCCTCTTATCGGGGAAACACTCCGAAAACAGGGTGTTTCAAGAGAAGCTTCCCAGATCATCCTTTCATCCTGGCGAGCCTCCACCAGGAAGTGCTACAAATCAGCGATTCAGAAATGGCTTCACTTCAGTAGTAAGAAGGGGACTGATCCAGTTCGACCAGATGTAATTACAGTCGTAAATTTTCTGGCTGTAGAATTTCACAAAGGAAACGGGTACAGCAGCCTTAACACACTGCGAAGTGCCATATCAGCAGTAACCCTACCAATAGAGGGCGTGACCATGGGCTCACAGCCACTAGTCAAACGACTGTTGGCAGGTGTGTTTAACCTCAGACGGCCGGAACCGCGGTACTCCCACACCTGGGATGTGAACATTGTGCTAAATTTCCTCAAGACTCTTGGATCCAACAAGGATCTTTCTATGAAAGACTTAACCATGAAACTGGTCATGCTGATTGCTTTGGTGTCAGGGCAACGTTGTCAATCGTTAGCATTAATCAATTTAGATTACGCTGAAGTTACCACTGCTGGTGTTACTTTTATACTTGACAAACTTACAAAAACAAGTAAAGCGGGCAAGCCCCGTATTAATATTTCCCTAACATCATACCCACATGATGATGCACTTTGCGTTGTGAATTGTTTAAAAACATATTTGCAAAGAACAAAAACCATAAGAGGAGACACCAGAAACTTATTTCTAAGTTATGTTCTACCACACAAGGCTATAGGCGCTGAAACTATAGGCCGCTGGATCAAAGGTACATTGAAAACGGCAGGTGTCAATACTGATCATTTTACCGCACACAGTACTAGATCTGCGTCATGCAGTAAGGCTTATGTGCACGGGGTGCCGTTAGATGTTATTATGAAAACTGCTGGCTGGGCTAATGGCTCAACCTTTGCCAAATATTATAACAAATGCATAACTGATAATTCTGTTTTTGCTAATGCTGTTCTAGGCACAGGCTAAGCTTGTTTTGAGTTTTATTATTGACCATATGGAATATGGTATTTAAGTTCCCAGACTTAAATTAAACTGTAGAGGTTATACAGAAAATAATTTTATTTTGATAGTTCTGTTTCACTGAGGCAGTTCTGGGCGTATGTTGACTAAATAAACTTCACTGTTAAGAATAAAGTGATCATGCAGGAATACATTTATTCATCCGTCTAGCCAATATCATTTCGGTATAATATAATTGTTGTAGTACTTGGTAGATTTGCCTTCGGAAGGGTTCGCAGTCAGAGGGGCTTTAAACGTCTCAAGTAAGGCCGAGGTGCTAGGTACTGTCGAGGTAGAATTTAAAAATTAAACGAAATGAAATAGAATGGAATTGAAGTTTAATTATAATTCTACCGAGACGTACCTAGCACTGAAGGACTTACGCTCCCACCCCGTTTTCTACTCAACTACATTGAGGTTATGGCGGGTACCCTCCCATTGGCTGACTGCAAACGCCTTTATGCACAAAAATACACTGCGGTGTACCCTGTAGGGTGTCGTTATATAGGGCGTGCTCCTCGTTTTAACAATGAGCTCTCTCAAGTGTGACAATAGAATACCGGTGGCAGGTGCAATCTCAAGTAAGTCCTTCAGTGCTAGGTACGTCTCGGTAGAATTATAATTAAACTTCAATTCCATTCTATTTCATTTCGTTTAATTTTTAAATTATGTTCGAAACAACGAAACCAAACCGGATCCTTTCAAAGCCAACACTCCTCCCAAAAGAGATTTTACACACGTTTGTACCGTGCTTAATGTTCC
>JAUELU010000018.1:4548792-4566290 GCA_032357145.1 Evasterias troschelii
CCCCCCCCCCCCCCCCCCCCCCCCCCCCCCCCCCCCCCCCCCCCCCCCCCCCCCCCCCCCCCCCCCCCAAAAAATAACACCTCATAATTTTATGTCAGTTTCATAACAGTATTAGATTAAAAAAGGAAATTTGAAATTTGATCCTCACTCAGATCTTACCTACATTATAAAACAGAAAATAACTCTGTACCAATATGACCAAGAATGGATGCGTGGAGCAAATATTTAAACAAAGTCTGATTGACTCACATTCAAACAAATGTAAAGACAAGCTGTCTGCCTTGATTGGTTGCCATTGTTAAAATTTGTATATATTTTTTACGCATACATATTTGTGTTAATACTGATTTATTGATTTTGAGACAGTCCCACCGACTGTTAAAGAAATTTGTCTCAGTTGGTTGGGTGTTACAGCTCTACTCGACTCCCCTTCTATTTCACTCCTCCGTCCACGTTCTGCCTAGTGGTTGGCGCAGATGGCCGCGCATAATTGTACAGTGTCCCCAGCATTGTAAGTTCATGCATATTAACCTCCATTCAGCATCTGTGTGTTTGGGGGGCCCCGTATGGCATTGTATGTACGTGTGTAGACACGTGTGTGTGCTGTCCAGTAGTATGTGGTTAGTTGTTAGCTTTGATGGATTATCATCTATCATGAAGGTAGGGCTTTCCCCGATGGAGAAGGTCAGTTGAATCACTTTGACCTCACCACCAAGAGATGAGAAAAGAACACCCCCCCCTTATCTTTATAAAATATATAACAATAGCATTTAACAAGAAGTAAACTCGGGTGTGATCTCTGGCTACACGGCAGTTAAAGGTTGTATGGCTTCTGACTGACACCCCCCTCCCCCCTCCAACAAAGATATAGACAAAATAGGGAGACTGCCAATAGTTAATCCGAAGGTCGTTACTTCAAATCCTGCTCTAGCCAACTTTTCTTTGTTCAATCCCAAATCAAGAAATAATAAATGATAATGATAATAGATGTTATAATAAAGAAAAGCAAATGTATTTTAGGTTTGGAGCTGATCTTCCAATTTCCTCAAATTTCTTCAATAAAAATTCCATACAAACTGAAAAACACTGTACACAGTGTGGTTGGCCATTTCCTTGCTTTTGTTTTATTTAGTTGTTTTTATTGCTAAGTTTCATGTTTGATGTATTTTATATTTTAAATATGAAAAAAAGAAGAAAAAAAAAGCAAAACATTTAATTCATTCTGGTTGTCGAAGCCAAGGACTCGCAGAAATCTAACTTAATCTTTGTACTAGCCAAGAACCAAATGGGGAGTAGTCAAGGAAGTTTCAGTTTTAGATGTGGGAGAAAAAAAAACCAGTGAATTATTCCAGGGAAAACCCATGCAGTCAGGTAGGGACTGAAAACCCTGGCATTATTTGAACCGAGGTCCTAGACGTGGAAGGTGAGGAAAGATACCTCAACACCAACCTGACCACCCTCCCTCTACACCAACATGAACTTTTTCTGAAAAGACACCCTCAAGAAATCCCCCAACCCCCCCCACCCCAAAAAAAAAACAAAAAAACAACAACAACAAAATGAAAAACAAAAAACAAACAAACAAAACAAAACCCCAAAACCACAAACAAACCAATTTAAAAAAAAAATAAAAAATCATATTTTAAAAAACTAAGGATGACAACAGTCACAGAGAGAGTTTAAAAACACAACAAAACCAGATCAAAACAAAAAGTAATAACCAGACATAAGCAAATAAAATATTACATGTGATACACTGTCAAATGCCAGAAAAAACAAACAATTGCGGGGTATGACAAAACCGATGGCAGAACCATGTTGAAGAGTCTGAAGTTAATTCGGTGTCCCTGTTTATTTATTCATTTATTTAAAGCCATATTTAACGATATCAGCACTGCTGATTATGTGGGGCCCTCACATAGTATAAAAATACATCAATACTAAAATACTAAGTGCACACAAAGCAAAAGTTATTGGCTTCAAAGAAATTAATAATTTAGTTAGTCAAAATGGACAATTACTGTCTAGGATGAAATTACACACCCTATCACACAAATTACACAAATGCAATGTTTTTGGGGTTTTTTTTTTAGGAACAAAAAAATATGTTTATAAAGATTTATAAATAAAAATGTACACCAATAAGTTGAAGGTTGTAAATATAAAAATACTTTCAGTTCTATTTGCCCATTATGTTCAAGTCGAGAAGAAATTTGTTCCAGTACCTTCTGACCTAGGTCAAATTTATCATAAATTGTGCCAGATTTGTCTTGGCGGCTGGTGTCTGGGCTGTCCTTGACAGACGACTGCTCATTTGCAACAAAGGCATTGTAAGGCACGTTAAGAAGGCAGGAGGCTCATAGTCTGGGTACACTGAGCTTGGCCTTGATATAATGCACCACTCAGCAGATGAGGTGTTTTTTTTCTTTCTCTTCCGTCCTCCATTGCCATGCTGCCACGAAGCAAGCTTTTCATTCTGTCATTGCATCAGCTAAAGAACTTCTCTCCTTTGTTTCCTACACAGTATCTTATCCACCTGTTTCCAGGTTGGGGGTTGGTGGGGTAGGGATGTAAGTAGGAGTTATCTTGAAACATGGTGGTTCAGGAGAGTTGCTGGCATGAGATTGAGAAGTAGTGCACGTTCAAAGTGCTCACTTGTGATTTTTTGGAAATATTTGTTTAATGCAACATAAAGGAGAGTGTTAATATGATTCAAAGAAGGGGTGTGCTGGATAGTAGAGTACCCATATATCCCAACTGGTCAGCACCCTGGCAGGGGCGAAGCTAGGGTATTTTCTTTTGGAAGGTGTAGGGAAAGCCAATTAGAATGCGCCCAAATATACCTGTCAACACCCTGGCAAGGGCGTAGCTGGGTTTTTTTCTTTGGTGGGATGTTTGGAAGTCAAATCACTGAATAGAAGACACCCAGATATCCCAACTGGCCAACAACCTGGCCGGGGTGTAGCTGGGGGTGTTTTCTACCAACTGGTATAGCCTTTCGCGTGGTGTATGACGTTGGCCTTGTAGTGGTGTGAAGAATGCCCTGTGACCAACAATCTTCAAAGCAAATTGATTGATTAATTGATTGGGTTGATTGATTGATTGATTTGGTTTATTGCTATAAACAAGTATACAATATATATTGTCTTGGCTCTCCTGCTTAAAAATAAATGAAACATACAATAAATAGTAAAGTTTAAGAAATACAAATATTAAAACAAGGATGTCAAGGATCTCAGCATCATCAGCAGTCCAGCATTCTCCTGAAGATGAACTGAGTATATTGATCGAAACAACGGTTCTTCTCAGAGCCAACTCTTCCCCAAATGGTTGAGGCCTATCCGCAAGTTTATTAGTTTTTTTGTTTATCTTATGCCAAGGATCTACTTGGGTGTTACAGAACATAAAATCAACGTCGAGGGATGAATATGAAAGACTAAATCTTATACTGTGCTCCAGTCCCAGACTGTCTTTTTTTTGAGGGGGGGGGGGGGGGTTGTAGAGAGTCTGTAAATTAATTTTGACATTGTAAAAATCCCTGGGATTTCACCTGAGGACCATCTTGGTTTTTTCATATCAGTTGTAAATTCACACTCGACACCGTAATGATGTTGTGGTTTTTGGGGAAATAGTGCAAATAAATTTTTCCAAATTTTTTCCATTTACTGTGACTTCTTGAACACATATACATCATTTAACACATTTACTAATTGTGGCATAAGATTCTGTTTTATTATTTTTCCCCCATAGCCATACCCTGTCTGCTTGCATAAAGGTCATCCAGGCGACCCACATAATTTGCATAACTCCTCTTGTCTGTCTCAATTGGGACATGTGTTTTCCCTGTTGGAGCTCACTCCAATAAGTTACACTTAAATGTCAGCGCTGTCTCTTCAAGGTCCGTAGATGATTTCTAAGATGTGGCGTACGTATTGTCGTAGGCTTTTGGATAAATGATAAGAAAATCTAATTTTCAGTTTGTTGCCAGAGTATTGGTGATGCAATCTTTGAGTAAATTGAGTTGGAATCTAAGGCAAAAGGTAATGCTAGGGATGAGAACAAGTGATGGAATAAAACAATAAAATAACATTGATCAAATAAAATAGAATAAATTTTATTATTAATGGTATTGTGTTATATTTTGACTTTGAACAGGGTGTCCGCGGATCCTTAAAAAGCATTACAAAGTCTTAAATCTTAAGGCCTTATAAAGCATTAAAATGTATTAAATTTAGGTCTTAAATAAGTTAGGCAATAAGTTAACTTTGCTTTCTTGTTTTGGTTGTTTAATTTTTTCCCCGACGCTTCAAAAATTGTGTGCATACATACATGCGGGTTAGTGAAGAAACTTTGGGTGACTCAAAATAATTGTTAACTTGTTGGGCCAGCGAGTGACAGACAAATTTATGACCTTTTTATTTTTTTTAGAATCTCATCCCTGCCTGCTTTATTTTGGTCTTTAATTTTGTTAAGGGTAGCATTCAAAAGGTATTAAAATGATCACAGGTTTGTTATTTTATACTTATAATGGGATACATCGAGTGACAATACTGGTCTTTGATAATTACCAAACATGTTCAGTGCCTTTAAGCAGCTCTATGAAATTGCGCCCTGGTAGTTGCCTCGATGCCCTTTGAAATGTCCCAGTAGAAATCTCCATTTCTCTCATAGAGAGGTGCCCTTTACAAAGGGGGAAACTTCCCTGCCCTTACCACATGAAGAGGGTGTTGGGCTTGCACATTTTCTTCCATACAGTTGATGGTATTTGACTGGGTTCCATTTTGACGGCATGAATGTTTACGTGACATTCAGCTTGCAAAAAAAACAAAGTTTACCTTGTACCAGCATCCTTTGTGTGGTAAGTAATTGAAAGAGGGTTAACTGTACACTTACGTACGTATTGTGTGAGTTGAGCATACGCCATTGGCTACAGTGTAATGCATACATTGTTCCTCCAATATTTGTAAACACATGTGGTCATTTGAGAACGAGTTAAAAACATGTTTATCACAAGAACCTGTGATCATCTACGAAATGACAACAGAACATAATAAAAAACAACATCAAAAGAAACAAGTTGTTTTTCATAAATTGACTAGCCGAGATTTGGCATTCATTATCAGGGTGCTTCTTTTCTTACGCTGACATTTTGCAAAATATAAATTTACAAAATATAACTTTCCCCCCATGGTGCACTATGTAAACATATTTGGATTTTTCGTTTTTTGTTGTACATGAATTTTCATTTGTTGTGTATCCACTCTGTATGAACATTATATTTAAAAAAAAAATTGTTTTGTTTTGTCACATGGACAAAAGTATACAAAACCGCCTTTGACTGTGTACAACAGTGACAGTCAGGTACACATGTAGACTCAGTGGTTTCTTCCTTGCCTTTCACCTTTGTTGACCCCCGTTCGATTCCCGCACTGGAGCCTTACGTATGATCTGGGCTTTCAGTCCCTAGACTGCTTGGGCTTTCCCTCCGACATCCAAAACTTTAATTTCTTTACTGTCTTATTTAACAAGAGTTGGTGTGATGTTTTCATTTGGATGTTTCGCCGAGTATATAACTCAGTTTAAGGACAAAGCAGGGGTTTCCATGAATTGTTTAGTCACTCGCCGGCTGGACGAGAGAACCATGCCTGGAATTTCATCTTTCAGAGGGCAAGTCCCCTTTTATTTTACACAGGGCGCTTGCATTGAAAGTTTTGGGGGACATTTTAAAGGGGCACAAAAGCCAAGACCAGGGCAACAGTGGCCATGACCTCTGTATACTTCAAGGCCTGGAAAAAGCAGACTTAGTCTTCAAGATTATACACTCGTCTAGATGTTTTACAAGAATTTTTCAACCAAACTTCTTGTTTTTTGGTTTGTCCCCTGAAAACCAAACGGTAGTACTACATGTAGAGAACTCATGTTGCAAGGAACCCATGTGATTAGGCGTCACACATGTGCTAGGAAAATATAATGGTGCACATTTGGTTGTTATTTCAACTTTTTATCCAAAACATGTAAAGTAAACAGTCATTTTAAGTGTTTTTTCTTTTCTTTCTGTCAGACTTTCTTTATTAGTCTTCCGAGAAAGTACTTTAGTCTTACGGACGTAGCAGGCAGACCTCTTCTATTGACACACCTTTGTGTACCATGTGGCGTGCAGAAAGGACTGTCTGCTCCACGGTAAAATGTCACCTGCGCACCATTTTTATATCAAGGCCCCCCTCCCCCCCCAACCTGTGAGAGTTTCAACTTTAGAGATAACGAGTACAATGTACTCTTGTTAGAAATTGGGCACATCTCAGCAGTGCTGAAAAACCCTTGCATAAAAAAACCCCAAAAACCTCATCACTTCTTGATTTGAAAATGCGCTTGCACTGTTTGTTCTCCAGGCACAACTTCTGTGTAAATTACAGCTCAGAGGTGACTGGCGTTGAGACCAAGATAACAAATTCATTACAAATGCATTGAATTTGTGTGTGTGTGTAAATATTGATGGGTGGATGTTATTTTTCGCAAAAGTCAATTCCTACAAAAAATTGGACCTTATTGAGGAAATTATCAAAAAAAAAAAAAAAAATTGATCGGTTGTTAATATTGTGATGTAATGCGTGTCTGGGTGATTATGTTGGAACGAGTTTCTGGTAATTTGAGAAACACAAGGGTACCACTTTGCGTACGACACATTGGCAGTTTTTCATATGGTTGTAGTTTTATTTGTATCTAAAACACATAAATATGATCACATCACACCTGTGTTGAAATAGCTTCACTGGCTCCCAGTCTGTCAAAGAATTAAATTCAAAATCATTTTGCTTACCTGGAAAGCTATGAATGATAAGGCTCCTCCCTATCTCAAAGAAATTCTCTCACCATACAAGCTTACTGACAAAAAGAGTTTTTGACTGTGTTTTTATTTGTATGTTTATTTTTTTATTATTTTTATATCATCCGCCAATTTTCCTTCAAAACTTAGCGGAAAAAGTTACCCTGCCTTTTTCATCCATTTTTATATTGAGATTTGACAGAAATTGAAAAATAGATAATTATAAACAACTCAGATATATTTATTCAGTATAAGCTTGCGTGTCGATGGCCGATACGCAAAAAATATGATAGTTTCACCCCCCAAAACCCTGTAAAATCATATAGAACCATGTAGAATTGTCCAGATTGCACAGTAAGCTTATAAAACCAAGATAAACACCAAGTTAAAAACATTTCTAAAGCCCTTGTTTCAATTCAGCGCGCTTCGGCCAAACATCCAAAATGTTGGGCCCAGAATGCCTGACGGTTTGACCCTGATGCGTGGGACATATGTTAAGAACATTACCAAGTTGTGTTTAGAAACACAGTACTTTCTTTTTGTTTACATGAAGTTTCCCCAACCCCAGTCAAATACAAATGGACTAGACTGATTAGCTGAGGAGAAATCCAGTCTTTGTTGTGAACATTATTCCCCACCCCCCCTTAAGAAACTCAGATCAATCACCCACATGCTACAAACATCAATATCTACAGTGTGCTGTCTGTAGCTGTAGACAGACTACATGGACATGTATCCATTCTTTGTCCGCCTCAACATGCCATGACCTTTAGGTCGTTGAACCCTTTGTGTACCCTGGTCTTTCCCTCCCTAAAGTGAGCTCACAGGCAGCAAAACATGCATCCCACCCCTTCAAAACAAAACATGTCTGAAACAGTGAGCAAGACCAGACAGACTGCATAAAAGAAAGTTGTTTGGACTCTTGGTTTGGACACTGTACTTTGTTTTGGTCTGTCTTGTATGTGATGTCCGACCTTGATTTATTTTCTCCGATCAATTGTCAATGGTGTGTTTTATAGCACCATTAATGGTTTGAACATGTTTAATGATAGGGTTTTATTGTCTAGGGGGGTGACTCTTTCACTCTCTTTAACAACATCTGATCCTCTTGGTCTTTGCTTTAGAAAAGGGAATCAACGCCTCTACAAGCAGACAAATTCTGTGTGTATTTAGATTGCGGTAACACCACTTGATTATTTATTCTTTGTTGTGTAGACTATCATTGTTAGAACTTTTCCCATTACTAGTCTAGTATTACGAAGTAGATTTCTGAAATGTTTGGGGGGGGGGCTAACTTATTAGTTTTGGAAAGAACTTTGCTGCTCGTAAACTACTACCCTTGACAGAGAAATATTTGAAATGCTGGCAAAGTCAAAGAAGAACTGTTTGAAAACTGGCCACGAGTCACTGTTTGCTTATTTTGAATGGCAATATTTGTAAGCCTCCCATGAATGTGCACCAATACTCTGACAAAGCGCTCAGTGTTATCGCTGATTCTGAAGTCATTTTCGTCATCGGACTGTGTGGTGAAATTATTGAAAACAACGGATAGAAATGGAAACAGAATACCCCAAAATAAAACAAAAACAACCAAACAACTGCAGCTACATGTATGTACTATCACTTTTGGGAAATCATATTCAAAGATTTGCTTTTATAACAGTGTTGTCTCATTACTTGGTTTGCCTCTCGAGACTGAACTGTCCCTTTTCGGTGATACAATGACGTCAACAATTTTAATTGATGAACAATCGTTCAGTGTCCAGGGACTACAGTAAAGAAAAAAGTAGTACGAGGATTTTCCATGAATTTTAAAAACATGTTTTGTTGTTTATTTGAGTTGATTGATTTCCAGTAACCATGGTAACTGTAATGGTTTCAACCTTTCAAGCACAATCTCAAAACCCATTTATTTAAGTGTGTTCACTTTGCTGATGTTCTTGTTTGTTTGTGAAGCGCAATAATCATTCTTGGAATTGCGCTATACAAGAGCTGATATTATTATTAACAATTTTTTTTTGTAACCATTCATTATCTTGTGGTATACATGTATTTTGTATGCGTGACGACAAATTGAAAATTGGCTGCGTCATCTGCATAGTAATTTTGTCAGGCATGACTGCCAATGTCTATCTAAAACATAACACCATGTTACATTTGTTTACAAAAAGAGTCACCTTGTACATTATAGGGCCTTTCCTTGCAGGCAAGACACTGCACTGGTCGCGGGGGGAAATTTTACATTTTGTGGTATAATTTCCTCCTAAATTACAAAAGAAATAGCTGTACAAGTTTTGGGATGAGCCCCCTTTCTTTATATCAAAAGTCGATAAAAATTAGACAGTGCAATTTCCATAGAATAACAGATTTAATATTTTCTGCCATTGAGCTGCACACAAATTGTGATGTCACAGGTCACATGGCCTATACTCACAACTTTTGGATAATTTACAGTGCATATTGCACACTTTGATAAACTCTTCCCAATGAATTAGTTTCACTCATGCCAATGTGAAATTTCTAATAGATACTTCTAATTTCTATGCAAACAGCATGCCTGATACCTCACAGAGGCAATTGCATTCTCCATTGCCCTTGAATTGCCTTGGTGCCCCTTGAAATGTTCCAATAGAAATGTACACTATCCTCAAGGAGGTGCCCTTTTCAAAGGAGAAAATGCATTGGTGCCCCTGCCCTTTTCAAAAACTGAAGCACCACAGGCCTGTTTTTGAATGTTCATCAGTTTATCAAGGTTTAGTATTTTAAAAATTGTTTTATTGCTTTCCCCAGGCAGATGTTTTTTTACAACTTCAGAACCTACATGACAGTTTTTAGCAAACAAATAAACTGAACATTTTAAGAAATATGCCTGTGGGAATTTTAAAGCAAAAAGTGTGGTTAAATATCACACGAATCCTTAGTGCTTTTCATGAAATTTGTTAATCTGCCTAACTGCCTTCTCTTATTACGTGCACGTTACAATTATAACAGAACACACGTTTTTCCCCGTCATTTTTTGGGGCGATCTCTACGCATGTAATTATTATGCCATCCTACTCTTCACAGCAAAATGTGAAACTGAACAGTCCGCTGTCTCGAATAATATGACGCCACGAGGGGTCGCCATGGTGACGTGGCACAATCTATTCCGTAACCAGGTCAAAGCAAGGACAGTGCATATTGATTTAGTCAACATTCATTCTGCTGAATTGAATGCGGAGAGCAGGGATTAATTTTTTGTTGGCGGGCATCGCCATGGTTTTTGTGTATTGTGATTGCGTAGAGAGCCGTGGCGTAGTCTACTGTCAAAAATTAGGCTATTGAAACACCACATTTTTTCAATTAATATTAAATATCTGGATTTATGAATGGCTTTTTTTGTTCTAATTTTACTGGAAATTAATCAGTTGTGTACAGCTATTTGAATGAATGACAGTGGAGCATAACTTCACTCACAATTCGCTTTACTTTGTTATGTGATGATAACATTTGCAATATTGTTATTAATGGTGCTGTGTTGAGGCTTGAAAAAAAGAAGGACAAAATTTTTTTAAAAATCGAAAAATTGATAAAATTTATCATTTTGTCTACTTGAAAATGATGTAGAACTAATTAATTTGTTTTATCGTGAGACAATGTTGATAAGAATGTAACCTATATTGAAATTGTAGACCCCCCTTTCCATTTGTTGAGTATGTGATCAAATCATCACTGATTATATAAAAGATGATGTCTATTATGGGTTTTTAGGTGGGGCCGATTTTACCTCAAATATTTAAATTTAAATATAAAAAAATGGCTGTGTTTATTTATTCAAGAAAGTTAATGAAAAAAAGAAAAAAAAATCATTATTGGCAATAAGTCACGCCCATCAGCCATGTTCAAACCAGGCTGCTTTATTACATGTATTTTCAACCCCAAATTGTTGAAAATTTACACAGTCAGTTTCCGTTGTGGTTTATTACTTGTTATTTGAAATAAAAAGTCACATCCCCCCTTAAAGTGATCCCTCTGCTGCCAATTCCCAGATAGTATCATAAACTTGTGTGTGTTCCTTGGGTATGTAGCAATTACATGTTGAATGGCTTCTAATTGGTACCCGGTCAATGATTAGATAGGTTTCGTTGGCGTACGGTTAGCGCAGCAACGACTTTTGGTGGCTGTGACGTCATCACTCTTGGCGCATTTGTGACGTTTTACACAATCTGTTTAAGTGTATAAAGGTTTTCTCGACACGAGTAACAGCGGCACTACTCGTATGTAAAAAAAGAATTGTAAAACTTACTAAAAGTCAGCATTTTCCTCTTATTTTTGAAAAGAAAAACCAAACTTACCAACAGGCAGATACTTTATGGTCCTTCATAATTCATTTTAGGTTGGATTTCTTTGGTGATGTGTTAATTTTGGTTGTCTGTTTTGACTACATTTGTGTGATGCCAAAACTCTGTTTAAAAAAGTCAAGTCGGCCTAAACATTAATGCTATAAGCATAGGCCTATGCACACTACAGTGTGTAACTGTCTTTACCAGTGTCAGTGTTCATTTGATTTAGTCAGTAATGTTGTGTCGTTGTACAAACGTTTTGAAAATGTAACCGAGGTCGTCATCGAAACCTGCACACAACCCGTCAGAACGGTTTACGCGCACGGATAGCTAATTGTAGTCGACATTCTAACCGTGGGAAACCTCGCTATTGACAAAATAGGCAGACTATTAGGGAGAACAGCATTAGGGTAAGATAGCTTTAGTTGGTTGAGACCCAGCGCATTCATCCAGAGGTCACAGGTTCAAATCCCGCCGCAGTAAGTTTTTCTTTGTTCAACCCAAAATTATTTCTTCAACATGAAAGCACTTTGAGTAGACAAATCATAATTTGTCAGGTTCCTGCTAAAGCACTTATTCTGGTTTCAATTTGAAGGTAACATCCGGTTTTGTTTTACCTTGAACAAACTCTCTCTCAACAATTCCTCAAAATTGCCACTTCCTTAGAATCTAAATATTATCCATTTCCTGGGATTTGTTGTTTGTGTAAGTCTGACACTGTGCATGCAAATTTCTGTTGCTCTTCAGGCATGTTTAGTTTTCTTTTCTTTTGATAACGCCGCTGGCTTGCATATATTCACAATTTTTGTTTTGTGCAAATAGTGTAGCCAGCAGCAGTTAATTTCATAAGCGGTTTGCCTTCAATAACATCAGTATTTGTGTATTCCCACAACGGTATTAAATAAAAGGAAAGTGAAATAACAGGAGAATTTTAGTTAAAAAGAAGAAGAAAGAAAACGGGAATTAGCGGACGTTGCAAACTACTTTCCAACTAAAATGACCTGTGGTAAAAAAGCAAAACAGTCTTAATAATGGCCTGACGTTTCCACTCTAGTAGAGCCTTTTCTCAAAGGCTAGAAAACTTAGTTTCAAAGTATACAGAGTCTTACTTCACAAATACTCAAGTTTCATAAGCCAACTGAAATTGCTACAGGAGCAATGCGGTTGCGGTTTCCTTTGGGGAAAATTCTTTACAATTCTTATCAAGAAATAGAAATCCTTTCCCTGGAAGAAACCTAAAAAGAGTGGGATTTTCCATTTTTGTTTCTACATTTGTACTTGGTGGTCTTTTTTTGGATACATTCAAGTAGAGACTGTTTTGCTTTCACATTTTGTACCCCTTCCTCGAAAGTTAAACTTTCAAAGAAAAATGGTTTCATTTCGGCAGATTGGAATTATTTCATCGGAGCTGCAACCTTTTGCTCTCAATCACGTTTTCCTGCAACAACATAGAGGATTTTTTTTTCCTTTCCATCTGTCACTTCAGTGGTGAGAAAGTTATACGGCGTTCCTACAAGTACATTTACATACGCGTACCAAGGTCTCTGATCATATGTCAAATATTGCTTGATATTGTCTTCAGCCCGGTTCATACTTCATACCAATTGCGAAAGCAAAGCAAATTGTTCCGTATTACAATTGGAAGAAGCGCACGTACATTGTACTTGTTGTTACACCAAGTTTCGCTTCGCATTGGCTTTTGTGTGAAAAATATAAACTGGGCTTACGGTAGTGCAAGCATCCCTTTGGTTTGGTATAAGACTGACATGACTGAGGATAAATGTGCACAGAATTTTGAGAACATCTTTTTAAAAATACTTTTTTCAATGAATTTTACAATACTTTGTTCAATGCATGTTTAATTTTTCGACTGGAAAATTATCCTAAATGTTGAAACTGTATTCTGACACCCCCCCTAAACATGAAATTCCATCAAACCTTATTGTATAAAATTGCAACAGGTAATTATATTAACCTTGACCATCGAAAGCCCATCAAAATAAATCCAACTGCTTGTTTTCCATTAATTCTGTCGGACTGAGGACTGCACTGGTAATTATGCTTTTCACGGGATCAGGCATACCACCATAATCAGAGTCCAACATTTTGGGGGTTTTGAGTTACCATATTGGGGCTGGATATTGTTTGAGTGAGGAAAGATCGTAGTAAATCACTCAAGGGAGTTTGGGTTTTTTAATGATGGCTTTGTCTCCTGAAGGTTCTAGAAGTTTGTCCATCATTCCCTTATAAAGAGGCTCCCTCTCAGTGGAGGTGTATGTTACAAAATGAAAATGAAAGCTGAATTTGCCTCGTGCTGGGTTGACGTCTTACTGAAAGCGATCCAGTCATTCATCTGTTATGTAAAACGAGCCTATTATAAAAGTACAGTATCTACGATGACGAAAAGGTAGTCTGAACCATGATCATGGTTCATATTTGTAGAATATAAAACTAAGGGGTAGGTCTGTCCTTGGATATCTAATTAAAAGTCCATAAGTGGACCCAAAAAATGTGTCTTTTTCTTCTTCTCACAATGGAGGACGTACAATGGTGAAAAGCTCGTGAATGCACAAACGCATCCTTATTACTCTGGCGTGCGGGATGTTTTTGGATGGTGGAAGCGTAGTGTTGCCTTGATTAGCATGTCTCATTTCTTAGGCACCCCGACTCCACCCGCCCCCCCCCCCTTTAAAAGGAAGAAACCCATCCTTTCTTATGTTTGAGTAAAACAAACACAAAGATCGGATGTAGCCATTAAAAGGAAAATTCAGAATAAAATAAATGTTAATAAGGGTAACCGGAGAGTGTGCTCGCCAAGTCCTTTGGTCTTGGCAGAATTCTCTCGGAGAGTTTCACAAAAGCGGGGTAAATGCGACGAGGAAGGTCCCCTGAAAGAGTCTGTTGACACTGGCAATGCCCCAGATGAGGCCATGATGGTAACTGACAGAGAGGGAATGAGACCGAGATCGGTTGGGTAAATGGTGAAGGGGGGGGGGGGATGATGGCTGCCATTCCGCCAATGAATGCTAGGATGACGTTGAATAGGGGGATTTCAATTAACGGCATGAGGTTGCAAGCTACTGCAAACACTCTTTGGTATCCTCCAGGGAGGTTACTTCATTATCAGATTTATGGTTGGCCCTGCCCCGCCCCCAATGGATGGAAAACAGCTATTAGAAGCTATGATTAGATTTACTATCTAACCCCCTTGTTGTCACCAATATGAGGGAGGGTGGGGAGGGGGGGCAGATATTCCCTTGCTGAATATGTAAATTCAATGCCTGTTTGATTCAGGCCTGTGAGATCTCCGCTTTAAAGCGGATTTCCGCTTTTTGGGGGGGTAAACTTTTGGCCTTATGTCATGTATGCTTGGCAACAATAATGTACAACTACAATAATGTGAAATAAGTTACTGGATCAATGGGGTGCCCCAATTAGACCAGCGTAAATGCGTGATGCGCGCTCACTTGACATTCCATGATCATTCTTACATCATGTAGTGTTTCAGCTCTTTTTTTAAGGGTCCACTCACAGGCCCATTGATTGAACATCATTAAAATTCAGGAATGAACTAAAAATTACCTGTACAATTGTATGGACTCATACATTTGAAATGTTCATTGATAGGCCTAGTTTTTCATGTTGATAAAATTTGCTCATGAAGGTTATCAATTACAATGGCATTTTACACCGTTTTCATGTGAGCTTAGATAATTAAAATTTGTTTTTCCTACTCTATCTACTTTGGAAAGATTGCGTCACAAAACCAAAATTGACGGCCTTTTAAGCAATATTTCTGTTTTAGCAGCAGTATGATGTTTGGGTTCCTATCGGCATTTTATTCTAGTCTGACCATCATAGTCAATTCATCAACAAATCATAACCAAAAATATTAAAAACCTTGACCTATAATGTGGTATGATGCTGTGCTGAATCTTGGCTGCATTAGGTACTCTGAACAAAATGCCCCCCCCCCCCTTCCCGCATACACGTACCAAAAACAGAGCGATGGACTTCATTGTCTAGTACCCTTTTCGTCTTGTACAATTTCTTAGCCCTTCCATTCACATTCAGATCAAAGCTCCATAAATGCAGTCCTTATACGCCCTTTGTTCCCGTTGTTATTATTTTTTTCTCTCTATGAGATTTTTGTTGAAATCTGAGATGTACGAGCAAGTGTTTCATTTTTATGAAAGACAGGTTTTTTTTGTTGTTGTTTTTTTGTTTTTTTTGGGGGGGGGACATGTCAATAGGGTCAATAGGGTTGGGGGATATTTCATATTGTCATGTGGGATAGCCAATGCTGGAGTGGTATAGTTGACTTATTATACATGTAGGAACATTGTGCATTGGATCACCAGTGTTTGGTTCATCATTATGAATTTGTAAATAGACGATGGCACTGGAACAAGTGGTTGAGACAGAGACTAAAGTCAGACTGTGTTGTTGTATGTTGATATTTTCCCAATTTTTTTATATTGATATTTACGCATGTGTGTTTCTATGTTTATGGCATGTTGTGGCCGAGTGGTCAAACAAGCGCCTTGACTCAAGTTCTGGGCCCGATTTCATAGAGCTGTTAAGCAGATATGAGAAGGATACCAGTCACAAATTGTTCATGTGACATGGCAGTTTGGCTGGTAACCTTACTCTGGTAAGCATAATTTTGTTGTGCTTAAATTACTTGTTGTGCTTAAGCAGCTCTATGTAATTAGCAGCTCTATGAAATTGGGCCCTGGTGTTTCTGACCAGCAGAGTGTAGGTTCGAGTCCCGGTCTTGATACTTGTGTCCTGCAGCAAGACACTTAAGTTCTTGAGCAAGACTACTTAACTATAATTGCTTCTCTTCGCCCAGGAGTAAATAGGTACCTGTGAGGGCAGAGATGGTTCTTGTAATTGATTTAGCTTGGTGAGATACATACTTGGCAGCACGGGCTGTGCACTCCCCGGGGAGCTGAGATTGTTTAAGGAAATGAATAAATAAATGTCCATAATAAATAAAGTGCAATGATCATTTCTTTGGAGTTGCGCTATGTAAGAAGGGAGTAAAAGAGTGGTGAGGAGGTCTTAAACAGCCATGAAAAATAAAAACGGCAGGGTCGTGGCTGTTTGATAAAGGACTGCTCTAGTCTTTATCAGTCGTTTAAACATGGTCATGTGACCTTTCAACCGATAGGACTGTCTAAACTGTTTGAGGTATTTATGATTCCGCTTTAAATGTACACTTTTTTAATTGGTTAAATTACATCTATGTACTTGCTTCTGTCACGCATAGCACCTCTTATTTTTTTTGACATTATTGTGTTGGATTTCAATGGCTTTTCCATCAAACACATAGGTCAGCCCTGGAACACAATACACATTTTGCTACTGTTCCCCAAATGTCATGACCACCGCATGTAATGACTGTAAGAAGTCCCGTTGTTTTGAGCATTGACTAGACTTGTGCAGTCTACACACCTGTTTCTCTGTCTATGCAGCGAGAAGGATACATTGTACACTGTAGGAAATTTGTACCACCTGACCACACCATCTCTCAGGTTAAAGAATCAGGAGTTTGGGACCCTTGCTAAATGTATGCTTTCTAGTTCTAACCCCATAAAGCTGTGCCTGGTCAACCATTAAAGCCAGACCCCATCCCCCCCCCCCCAAACAATGTAGACACACCCTGCATAGACCATTTTGATTAGAGTAATAGTCTGCAGGCCAATTAACTCTCTAGCCAGGTCAGATCGAGGACAACACTGGGGGCAGTTTTCCTTCAAGTGTGGAGCTGTGTGCTTAAAGGCAGTGTATGCAGTGCACTCTTGTTAAAAACCGTCCAAAGTACATACAGTACATGTACACTTTGCCAAGTACCACTGAAGGATAGTGCATAGTAAAGGGAACGTATACATTTGGTTATCACTCTTAGAATTAATGGCAATAAAAATTTACTTGGTTAGAAGCCTGCAGCAGCTTTCGATAATGTATAAAGCATTTTGAGAATGATTTCACTTCGAAGTAATGTGGTTAAGGTAAAAATATCAGTTTTTGTCCCCCCAATTTTTAATCTGAGATACGTTACTATTAGACACGCTTCTTAGAATGTGTATTCCAATTACGGGTTATTCTTCCTGCGTGGACATAACCGCTCCGTTTTTTCAGCGATATCTTAAAAGCATTAGCACCTTTTGAAATGAAATTTTCACAGGTTGGTTTTATTGTATATCTACATTTTTATAGGATTAAAAAAAACAAAGGTATACTTTCCCTTTAATCATTGGTTTCCAAGATATGCATCGTAAAGTACTAGAGAAATGCATCGTAAAGTACTAGAGAAATGCATCGTAAAGTACTAGAGAAATGCATCG
>JAUELU010000018.1:4579206-4591452 GCA_032357145.1 Evasterias troschelii
TTACAGTTCATGGCAAAAAGGGTAAAATGAAGGTCTGTGTATACATTGTACATGTCACTATTGTACATGTATTCGATTGTAGAGAAAGGACCTTGCGTTCTGTTTGGTGTAAAATTTTGGTAATCCCTGTACATTCAGTGATCTTGCGGGCACAACCATGTATGACAGTGTTGGTTCTGCAAAGAACTGATGTTGTCTCGACCTTTTGAAGAGTACACTCTGCTCGTCACCTTGCTAAGCTTCAAACTTTACTTATTATAGCAGTGAAGTTTTTCAGTATCTACTGTTATCTACTGAAAGTAATAATAATAATAATAACTAGTTTCTTCTAAAGCCCATTTTACAATAACGTTTCAACGCGCTTCACATTAGTGCCCTGGTCATTGGGCCAATAACGTTCCATTTTTATCTTTCTCAGCTCCGAAGCTTTTTCATACATATATCAATCTCTACCCTCCCAGGTACCCGTTTATACCCCTGGGTGAAGAGAAGCAATTGTAGCAAAGTGTCTTGCTCAAGGAGGCAAGTATCATGACCGGGATTCGAACCCACATTCCGATGACATAACCACCAGAACTTAAATCCGATGCTCTTAACCGCTCGGCCATGGCCCCACTTTCAGGGAAATTATCCAGCCATTCTCTGCTTAGCAGAATATAGCAGGGGACCAGTCGCACACAGTACATGCCTCAAGACATGGTGTTTTGGCTGGCATTCTGTTTCAAGACATGGTGTTTTGGCTGGTATTTTGTTTCAGTAAAACACTATATTATCCAATTCTTGGAAAATCTATGTTGCAGCTCTACAAAATTTGGCCCTTGCAATTTCTGAAATAAGAGACTGATAGTGTAATGTAAAGTTCAAATCTAGTTGGCCCCAATCATTATTCGGTGAGTTCATTGTGCAATCATGGAGGAAGGTGTTTATGTTTTAAATCTTCATAGATAAGTATATTTGTACTTCCTGTGCATGTAGCGGATTACATGCAAAGTGTAAGCTGGGAGTGACCATGTTTGGATAAATTTGTTTGGGCACAGGGTCGGCTACATGGTTTCAAACATTCAGTGTGCGGTTAAAAAGCACATGGACCTTATTGGTCGTTGTGAAAAACCAGTAGGCCTATACACACTTTCTGTGACCCAACATGAATTATAGACCTGTGAAACTTAATGCTCAGTCTTTCATCGGAGACTAAAATATGCATGCAGTGACAACAAAAATCGTTTATGTTTTCATCCGGTTTTGGACTTACCGAGAATAACAAGTATTTGGTTATACTAAAAAAGGTAGACCTATAGCATTTCAAGCAAAAACATTTCAAGGAAAGTTTTCACCATGACCATCTTTTATACCGTGGAAGTTATGAACTGTGAGCATTTATATTTTCCACCTTGTTAATGCACACCTTTTAACATTCAATCTGTTGTACCTTGTGAATAACTCTCTTGAGCTGTGGAGTTTGTTGGTTCTGGAAAAAACAGTGGTTTACAACTTGACATTTCGATCAGTATGCTCTGATTGTTTTCAGGACACAGATCCTTTTGTTTAAAGTTGGCATCAGATTTCCTTGCATGTATAGACAAAAGACAACACATGAACAACAAACAACAAAAATCTTCTTTGTGATAAGCTTGCGGAAGTTGTAAAATTGCCAGCTGGAGCATGTGGAGAGAAGTTTTATTGGCACTCACCTCTAACTGGCATTTGGCCAGGTTTCCACTGGCACTGTGAACATTGTTGCTCCACAGAATGTTTCGTATTTTGGGGAAATTTTCATGTGTACTTTGAGCTCTGCACGTACATTGTACTTGCCTATCAATGTTTACAATCGCTGTGAACCCAGCCGCCTGTTTGTGTGTGGGTGCAACTTGTACTGTTTACTGTTTTCGTCACCTGTGCGTGTTACTTGATCCCATGTAAACAAGCAATGTTTTGATTTCATCTCTGCTCCTTTTACTATTGAAAATGTCACAAAATACCTACGGCCTGATAACCTACAAAGTTAAACTGGTATACCCCCCCCCCCGATTATCATACCGACGGGGCAACAGTTTTTTATCGGGAAAGTGTTGCCACGGCAATGAGCTTGTGAGACCAACAATGGAAAGAATGCGAAAGAAAGATGAAAGGGTTTTTAACTCTTGGACATTGTATGTGAATGCGTCAGAGTGCTTCTGTGTGACGGACGACTTGTCAAAACATATCTGCCATAATTGAGAGAATGTTAAAACAAAATAAACAAATTGAAACCCTTGTTTACTAAAAGAATGACCTTTTACATTCCTGGGCATTTCCTGGCAGGCAAAATACTACACATATGGGAAGTTTTACATGTTTTGTGAGGATTTCCCTCAAAACTTGAATTTCCATGAAAATAACAGCTGCACAAGTTTTGAGATGTTACCCCCTTTCTTCACATTAAGAATTGATAAAATTATATAACATAATCTCCAGAGGATGTAAGAGGCTGGGCACTAATCCTGCAGGAAGTCCAAGCTCTGTGCCTCTTTTGTAAACTAATGATGTGACATGTTCTACTGCTGGCATAATCAGAGCTCACCCTACAGAGTACAGGTATAGACGTATGATCGAAGTGAATCTTTAAAGCGAGGAGTTATTTGAAGTAAGCATTTTGGATGCGCTTTTTTAAAAATTGGAAGCAGATTTGACCCTCCTGTTTTCCAAATGGTTGCTTAAAGGGAAGGTAAAACGCTTGGTTAAAAGTTCAGCAGCTTTCGAAAGTAAAGCATTTTGAGAATCATTTCACTTCAAAGTAATGTCTTTATGAAAAAAGATTTAAGTTTTTTACATCCCCCCAAATTTTAATTTGTAATGTTACTGTCAGATATGTTTCTGGGATTGTGTATTCTAATTACGGATTATTCTTCCTGAGTGGACATAACCGCTTCGGATTTTCAGCTATATATATCAAAAATGCTACTATCGTTTGAAATAAAAAATTTCCCGAAATAGATTTATTGGATATCATCTTCATTTATACAGGATGAAAACAATTGAATGGTTCAAAAAAACCAAAGGTATATATTCCCATTAAAAAACACTGGGCCCAATTTCATAGTACTTCTAAAGCACAAAAGTAGCTCAGCACAACAAAATTATGCTTAGCAAAATACGGTAACCAGCCAAACTACCATGTCACATGTACAATTTGTGACTGGTATCCTGCAGTGCTCATTTCTGCTTAGCAGACAATTGTTAAGCAATATTTTCCACTTAAGCAGCTCTATGAAATTGGGCCCTGGTAACAACAGTCCAAAGATTAACAGCTCAATGACCAGCACTGGGAGATTTCTCTATGGCGCAAGTTACATGTATGTGTACTGTTGTTGTACTGTATGTTATCAATTAGGGTGTCTGGCCAGTCACATTTAATGGCAATGTAGGGGGTGTCCAAATCTAAGGGACCTTCATGGTTAAACAAAAGTTAAGAATATCTGAGCATGGAGGTAGAAATTAGAGCATCTGATTCTGAGAGGAACACTTTTACATCTTATGTAGGAAAATGCCATCGAATGCAGAGAAAAGTCAGAACTTTTGACGTTACAGAGCAGTTGATGCCATCAACTCGGAGCCGCAGCGGATCATGCATACCTAATTTCTATTTCCAATGTGGAAGCCCCCTGTCCTGACGTTTGCTGAATGACACATCAGTCGTGATAGACGTGGCGTGGAAGTCCTAATTATTCTATGAATAGACCTTGTGGCCAACCGTAATCGCACCCGCAGATTTCCTACACTTCCTTCGAATCAGGCAACGTTGCGTTGCGACTAACCGCAATCAGGTTGGCCACGTTACACTGGGGCATCTGAGAGTTCACTCTCCCGGAACACATCTCTGCGAAACTGTCATCAGAATTTCTTCAAAAATAAAATCGTCCGATTTTAATAATTCCTGGCTCATTGTCTAGATGTTATTTTCTTCAAACTTTGCAGAAATGAAAATATCAAGAGGTTAATCTGAGTTCAAATGTTAAAGAAATACTTGACTTAAGACAATAATTGCCGTTATTTTCTTCTGAAATAATTAAAGCATGCTCTTTGATTGATTTCTCTATCACTGAGGACGCTTTTCCCAGAGGCTCCTTGAAAATCGATAACACCAGGGGTTACCTAGAGGTGGAAATGCCACCATTCCCCCCCCCCCAACATTTACACATGGATTTTAGTTTCAGACTTTTATCGACAGTAATGGCTCTCGACCCTAGTTTGAGATCGCAAATAAAATGATTCAAGTCACAAAAATGGCCTAATCTTCAAATATATATTTTGCGATTGAGAATTATAATATTTGTTGTGATATTATTTCTGCTTCTCGTGTTCCAGTAGTGTCATTAATGCATGACTGTGGCAGACTTAAATGCTTTACTATTCTTTGGGGAACATAATGCGGATTTACTGTCTTGTTTTCTGTCTCTCTACACTTGATGAATAAACAGAACTTGACATCCCTGACATTTGGCTAGAAGGAGAGTTTTCTATTTTGAGCTTTTATTTAACGATTGTTATCACCATTAATTATTCAGGTTTCTCGGTGCTGTCCACGCTACAGCGTCCTCTATGGGGTTCTGAAGTTTCATTTCTTAGGGGAGGGAGAAATGAATCTTGTTTTCTTCTTCTTTCTTTTTGATTTTCTTTTTTTAATGAGTTCAGAGCTCTCAGTGGTAAACTTTACATCGAGGATAAAGAATGTTTTTAACCCCTACACCATCGTGTGAATCTTTCGGGGGTGTAGGGGGGGGGGTCCACATGCATACAACTCGCATGGGATTGTAACCTTCGACCCCCGCATTCTACATGTTCTAGAGCAGATCTCTTGACCACCAGACCACTGAGTTTGTCCACTGAGGAGAAGCCAGTGTGACTGCCAGGAATGAAGACTACTATTTTGATCTTATTGTGTCTTCTTATTATGATTTATTATTTTGTACAAGAAGACCGCAAGGGTTGTACTTAAACCATGTCTCAATGTTCATACCATTCCCATTTGTGTATTAATTAATTTCAAAACAGGGTAAGACATTTGGAAATGAGAAGAAATATGCGCTTAGAGGCTTTTGCATTAGGCACTTTACAACTGTCTTTATTGTTATTATTATTATTAACTTTAAATAGTAAACTTGCGGGTTCAACCATGTGTTAATCTCTGAAAAGAGCTGATGTGATATCGACGTTTAAAACGGTATTCTCTGCTCGTCTTGTGAATCGTCCCCCACTATGGTTTCATTCCTTCATGATATTTGTTATATTGGAAGCTAACTTGGTATAACTCATGGGTGGCCATGTATGCAGTTATCTTTCTCAGACAGCAAGTCTCGTCAAACAGAAAGCAATGCAGCCCCAACATTGCTGCAATTCCTGTGGTTCCATTTGCCATTCACAACATGTTATTCATCCCCCTTGGTCAGTGGTACTGGCTTCTTTGTTTGCTTGAGCAGATTAAGATTTCAGCCATTTCGGTAGATACCATTTTCATGCGAAAGGGGTGTTCTGCAAGTACTTAGCTCATTGGGAGAGGAAATTCCTGACCAGTAATAAATGGTTTTGTGTAGATACAAAATCCTCAGTAGTTGTTGAATATCTTTGTTAGACTGTGTTGGACTGTAACCAGTGACATCACATGTTTACAAAAGAGCTACAAAGACTGGACTTCCTGCAGCCTACACAGCTCAATGGAAGAAAACATCTGACAATATGAGAATTAAAATTTATGTCTTTTGGTTCATTTTAAAGTAAGTGTTGGGGGGGGGGGGGACTGGGGGTTACATCTTAATACTTGCTCAGCTGTTACTTTGACAAATCTTCATTGTATGTGGTAATTGTTACACAAAATGTAACATTTCTCATATGACCAGTGTTAGTTTCTTGCCTGCTAGGAAATGCCCTGGAATGTACATGTACGTGCATACCTACACTCCTTTTGTAAAAACGGTGACAACTGACATGCTTTAAATTGGAAAAAAAAAAAAATCAATCAAGTTCATGCCATATGTTTCACAATTCACAATTTCTGAATTATTCACTTAAAGTGATTTTAATGTTAATGCATGTATTGTTGTAGTCGTGTTTATGAAATATGCAGAAACACGTACGTATTCATTGTACAAGCGTTTTTATCTCGTTTCTAACTTGCTTTATAATGTACATGAATTTTGTACTAACTTTATTACCATTGTGTAGTTTTGGTCAACATGATCTACTCTACGTCAGTAGGCTCTTGCATACATCCCGACCTCATAAACTATAATTTAATAGACCATTCATCCAAACAAATGATTTATAAATCCATACACAAACACCTGTATATTACACGTGTTACAGAGCAGTGTGTTGTAATAATAGCTGCAGAAATATTACATTGTGTTGTCCTGTCCAAGTGTGATAAACAAACATAGGTGTACATGTACATTCATAGGCCTAGTGTGGTCTGTACCTGATTAGAAATACCTTTGTCCTCATACCATAAACAAACAACAAAATGTTGCCCAGTCTGTGTGTACAGTCCATAGTAATTTGTATCCCCCCCCCCCCTACTTCCCTCTCCATCTAAACCTCTGTACAAAGGCCATTACAGCTAGTGTTTTCATCACGTAGACCAGAAGGCAAAATGAGGTCACATAAGAGCTTGCTAACCAACAGCAGTTTTTTTTATTTTTTGATCTGGCTGGCTGCATGCTGATAGCCTAACTAGTGTACAGTCCATGCTGCGGGCAGGGTCATAAGTTCAGCCGAGCCTTGGCTACCTGCTATGGCGGCCAGCCGTGGTGGCTGTGAAGCCTCTGCACAGTAGTGACATTCTGTCAGAGTCTCTAACATGGGGAAAGAACAACAAAGATCCCGGCCAGATATTGGACATTCTTTTTTTAGAGACATGTAATATTAATTTAAAGGTGTTGTACAGGATTGGTATAAGGACAAAAAACATAGTTTTTTAAAATTGGCCTTAAAGCTCTCTGATTATGAAGTTCATTCTAATACAATTTTTTTTTTCTACGACTTATTTACATCTGAAATAAAGTCTTAGTCCCATCTAAAATGAAGTCTTATTCAAAAAAACTGCGGCTGAAACCCTAAACAACGCAACAGCTGGTATCGGTTGTTACAACCAAAATGAAGGACAATGTATTTATGCTGAAAATTGTGCGTAGTTTTTCACTGTTTTCTCCTGACTCGTACAACAGATTAGGCCCAAATTTTGACAGGTTTTGTTATTTATGTAAACGGTTGATCACACAAAACATTAACACTTTGTGCTACTATCTGTTAAGCTCTACCAATCCTATACCTTTAAACATGTTTATGGTGGAATGCGCACAACAAGTAGATTTTATTATTATTTCCCGCGAGAAATTGTTCAGTTTTTAGATAATGTTTTGGCTTACATGTATGTAGTTACTTGAATACCAACAATAATTATCAAAACATGGACAATGCGTCCTTAATTTAATTTCAAGCCATGCCGATACAAACCCAACAGTTTTTAATGATCTGATTAATTCTAGCCGTCTGAAATAAAATGAACAGTAATACACGGCACGTTTCAAGAGTTCAATTTTTCAAGTTCATTTCCAGGTTGTATTTTCTTTGTTCACATGATAATGCACTCTGAATGGGACCAACAAGGTCATCTTCAATCAGATATGAAGGATACCAATTTTATTTGAATAACAAAAGACAGGTTGAATCAGAACAGACAGTGAAAGCAGTCTGCCGTAAACAGCCTACCAGAATATTTATGAATTGCAATATCACCGGCCGCGCATAATGTACATAGAGCTCCGTTTGTTTTGGTTGGCTGTGTCGTGCTTTGACTGTGAATGACAGGTGTTGTGGGCATTGTTTTGCTATACTGTAGTTGAACTCTGTCTCTCTCCTTCAACCCCGCTGTCAATCACGATTCTCCTCTGCCAGGAATGTACACACTAGAGACTTGTTACTATTATAGGTTTTTCCCTGTTCATACATGTGAAAATAACCGATGACCCCAGTGATTTACGACGTACGTAGTTGAAGGGAACTTGAGATGTGAAACACTGTGTTTGAGCATGCTTGACAAGGGTATTTAATTGAAAATGTAGATGTGCGCAGATTTACGCATAACTTACATGGTGGAGGTTACGATGTAAAACTTCCTCTTGGAATGTTTGCGCCAGAAATACTGTAGTTTTGAGAAATGATGAAAACAAATAGTTTTGGTATCGGATATCCAAAATCTGATGTTTGGAAAAAAAAAAAAGTTATGTTTTTTTTTGATACTATTTTCTTGTGACTCTGATGACCGATTGAACTTAAATTGTTTACATTTTTACAGTTTTGTTATTTTATGTGTATGTTGTGTAAAACAAAGTGCTGGTACTGGTCGTTGACAATGACCAATGTTGGCTGGTTGCTTTAATACTTGTCTAGGATTTCATGTTAGATAAAATCATAACAAAAATGTATTTACTATTAGGCAAGAGAATTTAATCAAACGAAAGTTGATTACGATATTTGTTGCGTGTATTTAGTGTATAATCATGCAGTGATTGCGTCATGTAAGCGCCCATGTAGCAAAGTGAACGGAAGTATTTTGGGCAGGCCATCAGACAATAATCTTGCAATGTATGGGTGAGATATTGGAACACTTGTGTAGTAAATAAGTACTGACTGGTAAAGAAACATTTTACAGAAAGAAAAGGGGGTTTCCCCTATAAAGTTGAAGTAAAAATGGGGACTCCCCACCCCCTCCGAAGAATTGCTTACATTCATGTTATGTATGTCCAAAATTTCCCATCTAACAAAACTAGTGTACATTTTGATAGTTTTGCTTTCTAATGCTGAAAGAACATTATTGCTGCATTCACAGTTCCGATAATTAAACATTCAATGATTCAAAACTGGAACAAATAACTGTACTCACTGGAATTTCTATAGATAATGTTCCCCGAAGCCTATTTCAAAAACTTTCTCTTGTGTTTTCCCGTGATACACCCCCACAAAAAAGAAAAAAGAAAAGAAAGAGAGACACTTCCGGTGTCATTTGTCCGGCTACATCATACGTAATGAACAGCTATTTTAAAACACAAGAAAAGGTTAGTCCCCGAGCATTTCTATACTTAGACCCTGAAGCAATCTAGATACTTCCTTCCTCTTTTGCTCAAAGGCTTGGCTACGAAACACAACTATTTCTCACTCAGCTTCTGTAGGCCGTTTGTTCTTTGCAGTAACAGGTTGTGTGTTTAAAGTTACATGTAATCTTGGGACTTGCTTCCATTGAGACTGGATTTTGCAGAGTGTTTAAGACAAGAGCCTAGAGTGTCCTGAGTCCTGATACGGGGAGAGTTGATCAGTTTTTCTCTGGAAGGAGGCCAGAGAATTGTTCTCAACTTTCGCTTTTTCCGGGAGTCCACAATTGTGCCATGGCATAACTCTCTGCCAGTAGGGAATTGGTAATATATGAGCTCGCCTGCCGGTTGGGATTTGAGTTAGTGTGTGAGTAGGAGTGTGTGACATTACTTCCTGTTGTGGTTCTAACAGGTTTTGCCTAATTCCAGTATTTGATGTGTCCGTGATTTGTGATTGTTTGTTTGTAGTGATTAGTGAGGGGATGTGATTGTATGACCATAAAGAGGTATGACAGGTAAGATGCTCTTAGGAGATCAGTGTGAACAGTAGATTGGTCATAGCATCATGGGGAGTTTCCTGTGGTTTGTGGTTAGTGGTTAAGGGAGTTCCAGTCTGGTGTGCAGTGTTCAGTAGGAGACAGATTCTCTTGTCGTTGTTTTAGTTTTTTTCAGTTTGAGGGAGAGGTTTGATACAGACTTTCTGAATATCCCAACTCAAATCTTAATCAAACTGAAGAAGAATTTTGTTGACCTTCAAATGTTTTTTGATGTGGATCAGTAGACAAGTAAGGTTTGGTGAACAGAAGGTCAGTCATCACAAAGTTTGAAATGTACTGTTATGAGGCTGAATTTTAACAGCAGCACAAATCTCAGCTTTGTAAGTTCATCGCTGACACTGGGATCATATTATTCCACACACTGATGTTACCAATTGGGAATAGTAATTCCAAGATGAGTTCTGTGTATAGATAATGGCTATTCCTGTGAGAACAGTTAGTGGAGACCACCAGACAGTGATCAAACGGAACTACCCAAGACGTCTGCATTTTGCGACCCACCCACCTCTTCTCATCCCCCCCCCCCCCAAATGCCCCCATCAGCCAAATGATCTCATCTGTTTCACCCATCATCAGTAAGGATATTTTCTCTCAGCATTAAAAAAATAAATCTTAATAACAGTCTTTCTCTGTTTCTGATCTCTTCTTCCTCAGGGCCATCCGAGCTTTTCAGCAAGTTCTTTACATCGATCCTGGCTTCCAGCGGGCCAATGAAGTTCATTTGAGGCTGGGTCATATTTTTAAAGTGAACTCGGACTTCGAATCCAGCTTGAAGCACTACCAGCTTGCTCTGATTGATTCCAGTCTCTGCTCTCTTACCAAAGCAGAAAGTAAGTCACCTCCAACTATATCGTTAACAAAATCTACCCAGTCAGTTTCCCTTGTGGTGTATTATTTGATATCTGAAAGGAAAAAAAGTTGCATCCCCTTAAGATGATCTTCTGGCTGCCGCCTCTAAGGTTGTCAACTTGGATGTGATCCCTTGGTACACGGCAGTTAACGGTTGTATGGCTTCTGACTGCCACCCCAAACAAAGATGTTGACAAAATAGGGAGACTGTCAACGTAAGGGTAGATAGCTCAGTTAGTAGCGGGCCGGCACAGTAATCCGGAGATCAATGGTTCAAATCCTGCTCTAGTCAATTTTTGTTTGTTCAACCCAAAGTCAAAATTTGTTTTGATTAAACAACTCATATCTTCTTTTGACCTGTTGCACCAATACTCCCATGGCTGCTGTCAGCCACTCTTGTCACTTTGGGAGTCAAATTGCACTACAGTATATAGTAAGCAAGTAAATGCTGCTTTACCTAATAAACACACCACACTGTATAAATCACAAGGACAAAGTGAAGCAACTAATATTATTTGTGTTGATGACGTTGTCGAGTCTATTTGGTCAATACATTTATTGATATGTAGTGGCCAAGCGGTCAAGTGCACTGGACTCAAGCTCTGGTGTTTCTGACCAGCAGAGTGTGGGTTTGAGTCACGGTCTTGGCACTTGTGTCCTCAGGCAAGACACTTAACCGTTATTGCTTCGTCCTTTGGATGGGACGTAAAGCCGTTGGTCCAGTGTGTTGTTTAAATGCACATAAAAGAATCTAGTTACACTTATCGCTGGAAGTGGCTGCAAAGTGCGCAGCAGCACCTTGTAAACCCTTAAAATAAGGTTTTACATTAATCAGTCTTAAAATAAAATTAAAAAATAGAATAAAAACTTTCTAAAAATGTTTCAGTTTGTTCAAGTGCCTTGAATACCTTATTGGTATATGTGCACTAGTTGAGACTGATATTTTTGAATATTTGGTACGAACTCTTGGAAAGAGTTTATGAGAGGAAAATATTTATAGAAGTGCAGCAGTTAATATTCAAAAGTATGTGTTGACTAGAAAATGCTAGACTGCTGGACCCGTTACTGGCCAAGTGCCACAAATGCTGGACTCTGGCCACTGGTCCAATGGGTATTTGCCCTGGTGTGTATCGCATCTTCCAGTATTTTTGAATGACCTCCGAGTCTTCCACTCAAAGCCGTAAATAATCCCGAGATTGAAAACTTGCATATTAGTTAATCTAGCTGTCTAATTTTGTTACGGCAGAAGAGTGGTCATTTAAAATGTGCAATAGTAACTGTATCTTGGAGATTCTCAGATTCAATTACACATATTTTTTCCCCCCCGATCCTCGGATTTTATAAACCGCACTCTAATTGGATTGTTTATAACTGATAATCTAATGTAAGCCTTAGGTGTTTTCTTAGCTCGTTGGGATTGATTTTAATCAATCTGGACTGACCTGAAATCTTGAAATCATTGTGTCCTCTTACAGTGTTCGGTATTTAAAAAGTGAGTTAGACCCCAATTTTTAGTGCATTTTTAAAGAGCGTTTTGGCCTGAAATTTCATCTTGGAAGGCCAGTCTCAAATCATTTTTTGTTTCTCACTTGAAGATTGTTGGTTTTGTTATTGAGCATTTCTCTTTTCTTTTTCTTCTTTTCAGTCAAGTTCCACATTGCCCACTTGCATGAAATACAGGTACAAGTAAGTTCTGATTTTTTTAGCAAATTGTTTGA